>BGNK01004512.1:0-39483 GCA_003297005.1 Symbiodinium sp. clade A Y106
GTGTGCGTGTGCGTGTGCGTGTGCGTGTGCGTGTGCGTGTGCGTGTGCGTGTACTTCTGATACCAAGAGGACACAGAATTTTTGCAACAATGCAGTACATCAGCTGATTGATCGTGCGAAAGTTTCGAGGATGTTTTCGTGCATTCTTGCAGGGGGGCCAGGCCTTCAGTTGCGAACCTGGTCCAACGAAGCTAAGCTACTGGAGGGGAAGCCTTGAGAGACGTCTCAGGGTGTACCTGCAAGTGAGATGGCAACCAGGCCAAGCCAAGAAACTTGGCATGCCGATCATTCTTCAAATTTAGTTAGAGTGTGGGTACAGTAAACTACACAACAAAAGCCTTGAGGCCAGACAGGTTCCGGAACCCCTGAAAGCTTCATGATTTCATGATACATCAAGCAGTGCTTGATAATCAACAGATGAGTGGCTGCGAGATGGATGCCTAAGTGTGTGTGTGTGTGCGCGCGTGCGTGCGTGTGATAGCCCCTCTCCGAGCAAAAAAAAGGTAACCCCACTACTCTGCCAGCGGAGATCCCCAAATAGTGAAACGCCACACCAGCGGCATGCCACCACGACGCATTTCGCAATACTAAAGCTTCCCCTCCTTAGCTTGCGACATCCAGAGGAACACCCCGAATCGTTTCTTGCAAGTACCCAATGCCAGAACCCATACTGTCACCACACCGTTTGGGACAAAATCACCATACGCCGTAAGCTGTCTGAGAGCAATCGGAGTCGAACCAACTGGCCTGCGCCTGAAGACTTCCCTTTGCCTTTGGAGTCTCTCGACTCTCTGTGGCCTTGTCCTGGAAACAAAGAGGCACGGCTACAAGCTACAACTACCTGCAAAAGACCGGTCCTTTGGAGCTCGTGCCATGCCCACCGGGAGACCATGTGCTGGCAGCCTTGGTGGAGGAGTGTATGCAAAGCAGATGACAAATAGACATCTCCAACTGCGCAAGTGTGCTCCATGCACATGCTCCGTCGCTGTGAGCGCCGCGAGGCCGATTCGACCGCCACTGCCTTGGGAGGATTGCTTAAGGCCCCCTTAAGCCTTAGGCATTTTCCGAACCGGGTCCTATCCGAACACACAACTCGACTGGGGCACCCACTTGCACTTCGCCTCATGTTGCTCTGAGAGCCTGCAAGGAACGACAACGGCTTCCTCTGGTGAAGCCTGCCGACACCTTTGTATCTATGCGCATACTTACAGAAGTAAAGGTGGAAACATACATACATACATACTTACATACATACATACATACACACATACATACATTTTGTATTTAATTTTTGTGTGGGTACACCAGATTACGTGCGCAGCCTATCTCGTCTTCAAAAACCGGGCCCAAACAAGTGCATACTTTCCAAGATAGACCAAATGAAGGCCAAAGAAGTCAAAGTTCTCAATTTGGCGAAGTAAAGCGATTGAAGAGAAGCCCTGTGCAGTTCCAAGGAGACTCGTGACCGCCCCGCACCTGGTCGCTCATCCCGTTGACCAGCGCGAATCGATGTGCCTGGGCGAGAAGTTGAATCGATTTCGACTGCGTTTGTCAAAGCCTGTCTTCATGCATCCAAGCGTTGCACTTGACGGGGTTCTGCTCGGCATGCTTGGAGAGCAGAACGTGGCGTTGCCTCAGATGTTCTGACACTTGGGGCCAACACCTACACCTCCCAGCGAAAAGCCATAACAACTTAGACCTCCTTGCATCCAGCCCGCAAGCTTAAACCTTGAAACACCGGACCTACAATTAGCGTCTCGTTAAACCCGAAAATCCTGAAACCCTAGACCTTGAGCCGTCTAAGTCCGTCTAAGTTTGAACTTCCAACTGCTCCTACGCCCAAACCCTGAAACCCGAGCACCTCTGGACCGAAACCTCAAAACTTACAGCATTTCCAATCCCTAAACCAACCTTAAAGTTCAACCCCTGGAACATAAATCCTCTACACCGCTCAAAACCACCCCGCCAAAACTTCAGGCTCCCCCAAATAAACCGTGCTTAAGCTCCTCAAAAACCCTTCAATGTTCCTAAACCCTAAACTACCGAATCCCCGAAACCCTCGGTTCTGAAAGGTTCCTAAACCACCGAATCCGCAAACCCTCCTTTCAAAACCTCGTAAGACCTAAGCTCAGGAACCTCCCCAAACCTTAAACTTTAAACCGCTTCTCTGCTCCGAATCCTAAACCGCGCGTGCAAGCCCCCGATCCGAAACTGCTCCCATGCCCTAGGCCCTAGAGGCTCGTAAATCATACAGTATTCCTATTTATGTAAACCGTTCTGAAACCTGAAGCCTTCAACTAGACCACTCCTACGCCCTGAACCCGAGAGGCCCTGAGCCAGACCCACAACGCTGCCTGGACCCTGACAACTCTGACCCGCTCTTCAGCCTAAACCCTGAAGAGTGAACCCCTAAGCGCAAGGTTCCTGAACATTAAACCCATAAGCCCTCCAAACCCCTCAACCCCGCAACGACGATGAACCCTGCGGCTCCTGTGCCTCAAGACCTAAACAGTTCCTCTGCACTTGGGCCTAGACCCGAAAGTGGGCCTGGACCCTATGCACTTCCCAAACCCAAATCCCGCATAGGCTAAACGCCTGCTGCGCTGAAAACCTCAGGAAACCTGAACTGCAAAGCAATTTCCAAACCCTGGATTATTCACGAAGCCTTGCTCAGTCGTTGTTAAAGCTCTAATCGCTGACAATTATTAAACCCGAAATGTCGAAACCCTAAACTGATCCTCAACCCTAGACCATTCCAGAACCCAAACCCCTGAAGCCCAAGACGCTTCCTAAACCCTTACCACAAGTTCCTCTAAACCCTAAACTTAAACCGCTCCGAACAACAGACCCGCGAGACCATGAACCCGCAAGCCCTTTTTGAACCCAGATTCTGCTGATCAGCTGGGAAGCCCTAAACCCTAAACCCTCCTTTAACCCTAAACCGATTCCTAATCCCTGAACAATACGCCGTCATACCCCAAACGCATCCTAAACCACAAGCCCTAAACGCGAAAAGAGTCTTTAGACAGATCCTAAACCCTACATTGGTCCGGAACCCTAAACCCTTAACAGCTTTATGATAATTACCACAACAACAATACATTCAATTGATAATCTAGAATCTAGATCGTTCCTAAACATTCCAGGGCGTCGACCGTCGAACCCTAAACTGTCTAAACCTTGTACAAACCCTAAATGAACCCTCAAGTCTCCGGCTCCCTTTGTCCAGCACATGGCGACCCTTACCACATGTGGCGCGCAAGGCGCTCATAGCCCACGGCAGCTTTGTTCTGCCTTGGCGCTTCAGCCTTCAAAAGACGCTCCCATGCGGGCGCTCAGCCCGGCTCCCGGTCCACGGCAGCCCTGCGAAGGCTCGGCGGCTCGGCACCACAGCCTCCCACCCCCATCTCGTAACCTGGATGATCCTGGAGGCGATGCAAATCCCTTGAAGCGGTCCTCGCCTTGGATTCGGTTCGCTTCCAATCCAGATCAGCTTGGACTTTGTCGCAGAGCGGGCAATCCCAGCCGAACTTGACCCGCGATGGCACTCAACGAGTCATGGGCATCGGCCCTCTCGGAAGCAAAATCACCAAGAGTTGCCTGCGGTGGTACAGACGAAGCAAAGTCACTCAAGCCTGATGCACAACGGGCCCGCCTGGGCTGACCAAGCATCCTCCTGGCCCTCGTCATCACTTGAAGCCCTCGCACTCCCCTCGCCACTCAAGGCGAAATCCTCCAGCCAGGCTTAGCAGCCTCTGAAGAAGGCCACAACGTAACCGAAGCGGAGGGCTCATCACAAAAAGAAAAATCCTCAACAGAGATCCCTGACTCAACAGCCGGCACCGGCACCGGGCTCCTCCACAGAGTGGTTGTGGCTGCCATTCAGATTCTACAGCACCCTTGTGATATTCATCATGGCGATCCGCATGCCAAAGATAGATGCCATGGTCTGAGCCCTCAGGGTTAAACACCCACACCTCGCCCGAAGCATCGAAGCCTGCACAACCTCTAACGGAACCCCAGTCGGCGGCAAACCTTGCTCTGAAGTTGCAGCTCAACAAAGCCCAAAGCCCATCGCAGACAAAAGGATCCCGACATCTGTCCTCGTTGAGGCCCGAGGCAACCACTTGACAGTCCAGGCCCTGGCCGGTGCCACGTATCTGGAATCGCATTCCTTGACACGAATGCCCAACTGGCGCTGGCCTAGCACAACCACGTGGCCCCGGACTGGGTACTCCCAGAAGCATTCAGAAGCACAGAAGCCACATTGGCGTCGCATATCCTGATGAGCCCCTGGATAGAATCACGACCGAGCTTTTTCCAGCCTCAAGGGTCACCCACCTGATCACCCTCAGGGAGGTGGGCAGCAAATCCACCGGCGAATGGACAGCCACGGCCTGTTGTTGAGCCCTGCCCAATCTTCAGAAGTGTTGCAGAAAGCTGCAGCACACAACTCTCAGCACGATGGCCCTTGAGCAAAACCACTACAGGCTTGCGAGTCATAAGGGAGGGCGGGTCATCTCCGAAGGTCAGCAAGATGGCCGCTCTCGTGGAAATCTTGGGCACCAACTTGCAGGAACCCGGCACCTCTGCACACCAGCCTTGTACGCCTGAAGCTCCTCGATAAAGTCACAATCATCAAGAAGCTTACCTGTCCACACAACCGTGACACTACCGCGCACAGTGGCAGCTGTCATCGCCAAAGCCTGCAGGGCCTCATCGGCAGAGGCAACCAAAACGACCTGTGGAGCCGAATCATCAGTATCCATGGCACTGCCCAGCGCCTGCACAGACGACTTCGGCTCAACAGAGTCGCCCTCCGTGTCCTGCCAATCCTCAGAACGAAGTGCCCAAACATGATGCGACCAGTCGGCGGCACCATCGCCATTGCTCATCGCTAGATTTGTGGTCCAGCGCCTTCGGGCACGTGGCTGACTCCAGGAAGTCGTGTAATCCTGGTCCTGCTGTGCCTCAGCTCTAGCTTGTGAGCATGGAGCCTGGGATCCGTCCACGGTATGCGTCCTCTTCGCGAAGAGGGCCTTCCCATCCATGGATGCGGGAATCCTACCGCCGAGGGGCTTTTGGCAAAAAACGAAACCCTAAAAGATAATAAGGGGGTGGGATTGGTAACAGTAGGCCGACATGGTGGCACTGGGGAGGTGGCGGCCTTAGTGCTTTTGAGCACCAACCTTGAAACCCTTTTGCACGAGGTCTCTGTGAAGAAACCCTAAACCCTAAAACGTTCGAACCCGCAACCCGCGAAGCCCGAAGCCCAAAACCATCGCCAACCCTAAAGCAACCCTTATGTGCAAAACCCCAAACATTGAACCATCCCTGCCCACTCCTAAAGCATCCGAATCAAAAACCCTCACTAAGCTCCTCGAGCCTAAACCCTGAAAAGCTTTAACCCTAAACTATTCCCATGCCCTAAACCGTTCCAAAGGCCCCCCCCCCCGGCAAACGCAAAAGACTTCCCCAACCCTAGATCGCCCAAAACCCTACACGACTTTGCCAAGCGGAACCATTGCTATCCCTGCTACGTTACAACCCTGCTCCGAAATCACAAACCCCAAACGGTTCCCTAATCCTAAAAGCCTGCACTTTCCACCAAACCCTAAACCAATGCTCCTGAGCCTCTCACCAACCCGAAACTCTAGGACCCTTAAACCCTATACAGAACCTACACAGCACGGCATTGTACTCCGCTGCTCAAGCTTATTGCACAATTCCCAAACCCTACATCGTGACCGGAGCCAATGAAAGCCCGAAACCCTAAACTGGTCCCCTTGGCTTAAGGGGTTCCTGAACCCTAATACATGAAGTCTTAAACCAATGTTACGAGGACCCAAACCCGAAACGGTACCCAGAACGGGCAGCAAAACTACACTCTGAGCCCTGCATTCTCCAAACCCTAAACCCTAGACCGTTCCCAAACCCGAAACCGTTCGCGAGTCTTCTGAGCCCTTCGCCTGAACGGCGCCCAACGCCAAACCCCAAATTTTCAGTGCTAGACCTTCCACCACCTGATATAAACCCCTGAAATTTTGCACAGATCGTAAACTCTGAGGCCGCGAACACGTAAAGCGTTCTTGGAACCTAATAACCAACAACCAACAACCACGAAGCCGAAACCTTCAGCCCCAGACCGTTTCGAAACCCAAACATGATTCCTGAACTCGAGACCTTTCCCCCTAACCCTGCGAAGCTGCAAAACCGTTTTTAACTCCAAAATCTCACCACTGCCTCATGCGGACCCTCCGAAACTGCGACCAGCAAGTCACGACTTCATGGCCCAGCGAACATATCACGAGATTTTCCACACTGAGCAACCACCCATAAAAACCCTAAACCCGAAAATTGCAGCCGGTCTGCCGCGCTCTGACGCCACTTCCGACGGGCTCTCGCCCTGCTCCAGTTTTGCCTTGAATCTCCAAGTAATGTGTTTGCCTAGGTCTGAACCGCGCTCATGCACCGGGTGACGTTACACAGATAGCTAGGCAAATTGATAGATGGATACATAAGTGGCGAGCTAGATATGATATGAAACCAGATCCGGTCTAAAGCACGAAGTGCATCACACAACAGCCCACCGCCCAGCCTTCGGCTCACTGGGGAGGCTGTCAGGGTAACCTGCCCACGACGGGGCTCTCCAGTTATGTTAAGCTGCGAGGGTCAGGAACGACAACTTCAATTGTTCAAGAAAGCGGCGCAACGGCGAAAGCGAAGCTGCACAGGGATTCTGAACTTCAAGCGCGCCCACTCTACCAAGGTGCTCCTCCTACAAGCCCAGCGGTGGCGGAGCTCAACTTTAGTATAACTACATTATACTACATTATACTATACTATACTATACTATATTAGACTATATTAGAAGAGCATCGCCTCTCTGCCCGGGAGCCGCAGCTTCATGGCTCGACTCATACCTCACTCTTCACTCTCGCGTGGACGCGTGGATGAAGATCCGCGACCGGACATTCTTGGGCAGTACCCTAACACTCGCATTGGTCTACAAGCTAACGGCTACGGCTTCGTGTTCGGAAAGCTGAAGTTCGGAAGAGCCGGAAGTCTGGAGACTGCCGGAGCCCGGCCATCGGCAACCCTTCCGAGCCTCTCGCCATGTTGGATGCGACCTGACACACTCCGAAAGAAGATTCGCCGATTCGCCGCGGCTATCACCCAAGCGCAGAGCCACCAGCCGCTTCCCCAGGTATTGCCGGACCTTCAGACTGACACACACATTGCAAGAGCATGACCCTTCTTAGGTTCGCAGGCCAACCTTTTGATTTTGGTCCTCGCGCTAGAGCCGCTAGGGGTCTGTCGGTAGTGCAGCTATGAGTGAATCGCTTGCAGGCACCGTTTCAGCATCAGATGGATCTTGCGGAACAGACTTGGAGCCTTCAGGGCAGCGTAACCCACAAGTGCTTCAAAGCACCTAGGCCTGCAAAGCCAGTCAGATGCAACGTGTCACGGGCTTGAAACCGTACCTTCCTTGGCTCCTCCAGACCGCACACCACTCGCCTCGAGATGAGCCACCAAAACTTCGCCCAGTTAACCTTTGCAGCACAATGCCTCTTCAACTTCAAGTTTTTCCTGCCAATTTGTCATCGACGAAACACATCTCAGACACCGGAATTGGAATCATGGCTTCCTCCTCTTCCCCATCACTTGGATCTTCCTCCTGGAACATGCGTGGACTAGCCAGCTCCGAGGGCCAAAACTGCTGGGATTCGGCCGAATCCGTTCAAGGTGTTGTTGCTACAAAGTTTCGCCACGGCTCCGAGCTGGCCCGCGAGCTTGGTTATCCCCGGCGCACTTCGCTTGACATTCTTGGTGTGAGCATCCAGATGGACTCCTGTTCTGGATCGCCCCTTAAGCTGGTTCTTGATAAGGTGGTTTGGCGCCTTAAGTTCCTTAGGCTCCTCCCGGTGCCCGTTAAGCGCAAAGTCCAACTCCTTTGGACCCTCGCCTACTCCAGTGTCTACTGGTGTGCTGGCATCGCGGCCCCGACTCCGGAGATACTTGCGACTTTGCGCCACGAGGCTTTGGCAATTTTCAACAGAAGTTTTACGCACGAGGTGCCGCAGTTCCTCAAACATGCCCTCCTAGGGTGGAACACTGACCCGGATTTCCTTATGCAGTACACTGCTTTGAGAAAGGCCGCTAAAATGGTCACCCACAGACCGGCTTGGCTTGATTCGCGGCTTGATGAAGTTCCCCTTGCTGAGGGTGTTGATCCTTGGACGGTTCAGCTGCCGATTGCCCGCCTCGCTCTGGACCAACTTGGCTGGCAACCCCTCCCGCATGGCGATGATTTGAAACGAAAGGCACAGCAAATGTGCAACAGAAGAGTTGGATTCGCGGAAAGCGCATGCTTTTGCAACTTTGCTGTTTGCTACATGCGGTTCAGGGATGCATGATACCGTACGGCAAATGGGTTGTGCTGTTGAACGGTGGATGATCCATTTTGGCGATTGCGACGCAGGATCCATAGGTTTGGCGGCAAGTTTGAACTTGCCGGAGGATGAACGAGTAAAGTACAACTGGCTGCTTGAATATACTGGGCAGCTGGGCGGGTCTTCACTGGGACGAACTCCCGTCACGCTGCAGCAGCTGCTGATTCACCCCATGAGAATCAAGCACGAGACAGTGTGTACGCACATGTGAAGGCCAGGCCGTTGCTGAATTTAGGTGCCACGTTTCTGCAACCTCGGCAAAAATGCACGGCTGCAGCTTTCGAGCTGCTTCAGCTTGCAGAGTCACGGTGAGCAAGCACCTTCTGACTTCGCATGTCTTTATCATGACGAACGCACCTCTTCCGCAACGCGTGACTCCGCAAATATTTATGCTCGCCACTCGGAGGTGGTGCAAAGTCGCTCAGTGCCTACATCGCCACGGAGTAGCGCAAGCAGCCTCTGCGACATCAGCTGTTCTGCCTGCAGGGTCTCGCCTGTTTCTCTTATGAAGCAAGCTTCACTAGATGTCTAACACTGTCAGACTACAGGCTGAGCAGGAAGAGGCCCTTTAGGTGGGCCTGGGACGGGCCTGGAATTGCAGGCAGGGCCAAAAAGAAAGGATGCGATGCGCTCTTCAAAGGTAGCAGAGCTCCTAGCAGGAGCCAGTGTTCACACACCTGTAGCAATGCCATTTGGCATCCATGGGATCTCGGCAAAACCTGGACGAAAATCGGAACCTGAATCCAGGTCCTAAGCATGCCGGATAAAATTGAAGAATTATCTGCAAATGCAGGTGGGAACCTCCGCTCGGGTCCATTTTGAGAAAAGCCTGCCACATGTGTCTGTGCCACATGGACGCCCAATTTGGAATGGGGAGCAGAAAAAAGACCGAGCGGATTCGACACCTGCGGGTCTCCGTCGGAAAATTCTTAGCCACCCGCGAACCCCTCAACATCTGGCGCCAGATCTTCTGAGGATACAAAGGCGAATTGCACACGGGTGGTGCAGTAATGCTGTATCACGCCTACAAACCTAGCTGTGCTGTCCGCGTCCTGTCCCACTGGCATCTGGCTGCTTTCAAGATGATCCTAAAGCTAGCAGGTTTCCGAACCCCCCTGTCCCGCGCCGCGTCCAGGTAGGCCATGCGTCCAGCGTCGAATTAACATGCAGCAGTGTCCCGGCACTGCTCAAAAGACAGATTTTCGGTATCTTCCGGGTGGGTTTCTTCTGGCGGGGTGCTGGCGAAGCTCCGTCAGAATCAGGAAATGCATCGACCCAACTGTTCTTTGAACGTTGCCGTGATGGTGAGCCTGTGCAGGATGCGGGATGTCCCTATGAAACGGTGCTTGCCGAAACGACGTGTGAGGCCTGAAGCCGGCCATGACAGCCTGCTGCGGCCAGTCAACGAGAAGGAGCTCAATGCCTCACAGAGAGCGCCGTGGGCAATGACCCCCAGACACGCAGAAAACGCGGAGCATGACGGAGCATGCCATCCCTCCGAGCAGCAGTTCCCGGTCTGAATGCCAATGAGTTGAAGTGCCATCTTCACCACCCAGTTGGAGTACAGGTCAACGCCTCAAGTGCTGCGCCCTCCGTCGACTTTTCAGTCGAGAACCCACTCTTTTCTAAACGCTTCCAGTCGACTTTTCGGCACGCAAGTCGCTTTGCCACTGCAAGTGGCCAAAGTGAGAAGAGTTGCGTTCCGTCATGTCACGCTGCCAGGACACTGACACTGTACACCGGCACGTCTCCCACCATTTTGGTCTCATCCTGAGCGGAATTACGGGTGGAATTCGCGCAGCTGCTTGCAACGATAAGCGTGAGCAGGGTAAGCCTGGAGTGCCAACCTTCTCGTGGTGGTATGGAGAAGAAGCAAGCAAGGGGTCGGGATTGGCAGACTGGCATCCACACAGGCTCCACTTCCGAAATACGGGCCGACATACTCCGCATCCTTCGGCGACTTGGCAGGAACAGGCAAAGGCACCTGATCAGTTTCAAGGCATCATTGCCAAGAGCATCTTCATGGTTCTTCAATGGGCCAGTGGCGAGCCTTCACCGGCCGCACAACAAACTTTAGCCGTGAAGAAAGCGCATCTCCTAACACAGGCTACTTGGTGTTCGTAACGGCTTTTGGCGGCTCTTTCAAACTCCCTTCGCATCTCCCAGGCCTGCAGCGAAGCACTGCTGAAGTGTTTTTTCATCGGTGTGTTTGCACAGGCACAGGAGCCACGCGGCCCCGAACCCGAGCCACACGGCCACATGGGGCTCCGTCCTGCTGCTGAGGAAACATTGCTTGCAACAAAATCCAGAACTTGGCATCTCAGGGCGGTTTGTGCGCAGCACGTGTCCCACACGCCATCTCCATCTCACGATAGATCCTGAGATGCATCAGTGCTGCTGCCAACACAGTGCCTGAACGTGCGTGTTTGTGCGTATATGTTAAAGGGCGAGAGGGCGCGAGAGGAGAGAGAGAGACAGAGAGAGAGAGAGAGAGCGAGAGAAAAACAAAAACTGTGTTGGCTGACTGCTTGGATTACTCGGCTAGCCGTACGTGGCTATTCCGAGACAGAAACTCAAATCGGATGCGCTGATATGCCCCTTTTCTCGCTTCGGGGTAGCGGTCCTCACGACCTGCGCTTTCGCGCTACCTCCTCTGTCTCCTTCTCTTCCCGTCTCTGAACATGCTATGAATTTCTGCTTTGAGTATGTCCGTCTTTCTTTGGTCCCGTCCCAGGCCGCCACCTCAGACGGTGCGCGCCGTGATTGAGGGTTGTAGCAAGGACAAATTTTCTCTGCAGTTGATACTCGCTGGGACCCAAGGCGGTGCTGCCTGCTACGGTCGTTGAATTTTCTGCGAGTGACCCCCCTCGCTCTCGCTCTCTCCTCCTTCTTCTTCTTGGTTGATTTCTTCTTCTTTCTGCAGGGCTGAGCAAAAAAACACCGTGATCTTCCCACCCCCCCTTTCGCAGGGACCGAGTCCGAGTCTACATTCTCTTTCTCTCTCTCTCGCTCTCTCTCTTGCTTGC
Source organism: Symbiodinium sp. clade A Y106 (assembly GCA_003297005.1). Lineage (NCBI taxonomy): Eukaryota > Dinophyceae > Suessiales > Symbiodiniaceae > Symbiodinium > Symbiodinium sp. clade A. Next base: position 11,480 of record BGNK01004512.1, read on the forward strand.
TTGCTTGCAAGGCGTTTGGGCAAAGGGCGGCAGCCCTCAACCCTGCGCGCAGCGCGACGCCCAGTGGTCCATGTCTTGTCTGTGGGTGAGAACGGGGGTTGAGTAGCTGAGCTGGACCAGCGAGCTGGTTGTCCCCTAGTATCCCCGAATGAGGCAATTGGCTCTTAGCTTTATCGCAAACCCAAGTCGTACGGAAAGAGTGGAAAAGGAGGGGTCGTCTCTCTACGATCCCCGGTGGCTTGCAGGGGGGGTCGTCTGTCGCGGTCCCCATATAAGGCGGACTGATCGGAGTAGTAGAAATGGTCGTCTCTCTACGATCCCTGACGGAACTGAACGGAAAGAGCGGAATGAAAGGGGGGTGACGTCAAGGCATCCCCCGATGTACGAACTGTAGTATACAAGGGAGTGCAGTGTGCACTTCCTGGCCCAGAATAAACGAAGTAACAAAGGAAAAATCCCGCCCTGACCTACACGTACAAGGTTTGCGCTCACACACTTTTTGTGCTTGCCTCTGCTGTCTTCGCTCAGCGTCTTGATCTCGGCTGCTTCCACGTTCTCTCCACACCGTTGAAGTACAGGAAGCCGGGTTCCGGGCAGTTGTCTGCCTCTGTGCGGTGACTGTTCTGGTTGCTTTGGTGGGCGGCCAGTCGTCCCTGGCTGGTGGTCCCTCGCTGGCTTGTGAGGGGTTGCAGTAAGTCGCGGTTGCTTGGTAGTAGGGCTCGCGGGAGACGCACGTCCCGACTGGGTTCCGCACTTTGGGGTATGTCTGTCCCCGACAGGCTTGTGCGAGGCTGCAGTTGGTCGTGGTTGCTTGCCAGTGTAGCTCGTGGGGGGCCTGCGCTCTGTCTGAGTTTCGTCCCCCGGGGGCTGCCGAAGTCGACCCTCACCTCGTGCAGCTCGCTGTTGTCGAAGGAAAGCTAGGGCCTGGCCTCCGTTGAGGTCCCCTTGTCCGTGAAAGACACAGAGTGGGTCGTCCTTTTGTGTCCCCTGTGAAAGGTCTGGTCTCGCTGGCATCGCAAGCACACTGCTGGCTTGGTTGCCCTGTGTAGCTCGTCGCGTTTGCCATAGCCAGCAAGATTGCACTTTCGGTGGCGTCGTGAAAGTATCACGATCAGGTATTTGTCACCGTTCGCCTCCCAGCCTTGATCGAGCGGCGAATCGGGTGGAAGAGGGCGTCCCCCTGTAGGCTCGCCGATTTCCTGCACGGGGAGGGTTAGCAAAGTCCCCGAGCGAGTGCACACAGTCACCGATGAGGACCGTTCTTGACGATGTTCGCGTCCCGAGCGTTCACGGTGTACTCGCAAAGATCAGACAAACTGGTAGAAGCTGTCGCAAGTATTTGCCGCAAGGCCTATCCTGAAAGAGGGCCTGCTTGATCTGATAGCGGCCGCGGGCGGATGGCGTCAAGCCACCTCCGCTCAAGCAAGCGTCCACCCCCAGGCTCGGGGAGAAACCCTCCCCGCGCCCAAAGGGCCGTTGCTGAGCACGCCCCGANCTATCCTGAAAGGGGGCCTGCTTGATCTGATAGGGGCCCCAGGCGGATGGCGTCAAGCCACCTCCGCTCAAGCAAGCGTCCACCCCCAGGCTCGGGGAGAAACCCTCCCCGAGCCCAAAGGGCCGTTGCTGAGCACGCCCCGAGGGGGCGCGGCAGATGACTTGAAGCTCTCTCTCTCTCTCTGTCTCGTTGGCGTTCTGAAGGTGTCCCGGCAGATGCAACTCTCGGTCTCTGAACGGAGCCATACAGAGAATTATCTGCATTCGGGATTGACACTTTCTATGACTTGATGCGTGGAGTGTCCCGCAATCATAGTTTCCGGACAAGAGACCCAAGAAGGCAAGCCGAGTCGTCGGGCTTCAGGGGCAAGCTCGACTGCCAAGCCCTCTCGGATTCTAAGCGTGCAATGATCGAGTCCTGTCGTGCAAGCACTTTGCAACCTCCATCTCCCGGTTCATAAGCATCGACATGGTCATCAATTCTTTGCCTTCACCCCCTGTGCACATATTTTCGGTGGGCTGAGTAGAGGTACTGTCGGCGTTCAGCCATCCAGCAAGCCGATGGGGCAAGGCATCGGTGTCCTCGTAAAGTGTAGCATCACAACGGCCAGGGCTGATTACAGATGGCTTGTCGGCCACAGGAAACAGTGTCTGTCACAGTGAGAGGGCTGCACCCAGGCTGCACCCTCTGTGCGTTGTGCTGGCTATGAGCCTGGCCTTGTGGGACCGGCTACGCATATCTCTTGCCCTAGTTGCATAGCTCTGCCTGGCGGCACTCGGCTGTTTTGTAACGATTGGCAAGCACAGGGCTGCGCGAGGGTGTGGGGGACCCTGAGCGCCACATCTAAGAAAATGTACCCCTCTTTGTTTCGCCACGACAGAAGCCCTCTTCAATCCGACCGCGACTGACCCTGACTCTGACCCTCACTCTCTCCTGCTGTCCCTCTCGCTGATCTGAGGTGGCAGCTGTTCATTGGAGTGCTAAGGATCGTCCCGATCACGTCCTACGCAAGTGCGGGCTTCCATTTACAGTAGCAACCAACACGTAAAGGCAGCCGAGAGACAGTGCAAATTCTACCACCGAAACCAGAGTCCACATGCCGATGAATCTCTGCACCTCTGGCAGGATGCCAGCTGATGCTAGCTGCCTACCGGCGAAAGCGATTCAAGCGATTCCGTATCTGACTGAAGAAGGCCAAGATCAGCCAAAGCCGCAGGCGACCCGCCACGGAAGCTTGGCCCTTCGCTCGGATTCATTTTAAGGACAGACATCTAGTTAACTCTTAAGAGCACATCTGCACGTGCAGCATGCTGAGTGCCGCACATCTCCGTGTGCAGCTTCTCGTCCTGGCCGAGACGGCACCAGTTTGCGCGGAACCCCTTAAAAGCCAATGCGACACCATCCATCGCAAAAGCAGCCAAGAGACGAACTTTCTCTTCTTGGTCTTCAAGCTATGGGGGACCTCCAAGCATCAGTGAACCACACCTTCCTCCACTGTTTGCCTAGACCTCTTTGAAGCGGTCAGGGACGCTTTCGGGCTTCACCAGCCAATCCTTCTAGCGGAAAAGGGCAGAGCCGTCCTCTTGCTGAAGTAACAGTACTGACAGATGTCCTCCAACTTGGGACCGGGTTCGTGTTTAGGCCTTCAGCGATGGCTTCTCTCTGATGCCTCGCTGGGTCTTGCCTATTGAGCCTATAGGGCCTATTGCCTATTGTGCCCAAGCTCCCTTCTTTTCGGGTGTCCGGCCATGCTCACAGAAAAAACCATGAAGCCGGGTTGCCAGATCTTCCAGCAACACTGGCAAACACGGTGCGGTAACGCGAGAGGCTGACTCAACCGCCGGCGTGAAGGCCGCCAAAGTCACGCCCGCAGCACTGCCAGCCAGGCAAAGGGAAAGACGCCATCGAGACCCAACCGAGAGTATCGCCGGTGAGAGAGCCAGTAGATCCAGCTCCAAGGAGTAGGCAGAGACGTATCCCAGCAGACCAAGAGCCATCGGCCACTCGCGCGCAGATGCTGCCGCAGTTAAGCATGTCCCCAAGGAAGCCTGCTCTACTGCATCGGCACAGAGCAAGCTCGAGAAAAGAGAGAGTGCCCCCTGCCAGCACAAGGCTCGCACAGTGGCGCTTATCGCACAGTTCGTCAACACAACATCGAGGCCGTCAGGGCCATGGGCGCTGTGAGGCTGGCAGGGTAAGCTGAGGCTCCGCGATCGCTTGTCGCTCATCAGCGCGAAGGAGCATTGCCAAGCACGCGCACGCTCGCAGGCTGCCATCGCAGCCGCCACGGCGACTGCGTCAGGAGACAGACGCAGCACTGGCAGACGCAGTGCCCGGAGGCTCTCTCGCCACTGCTCGACGTCGGCCAAAGCGTCCAACAAGGTGTTCTGCGTGATCCTGCTAACGCTGCTCCGTCGTTGCTGCATTCCCCTAAAGACGGCGCTAGCTGCCTGCCAGTCCATGGATTTCCCTCGTGCGCGGAGGATCGTATTGCTTCCGATTGGGTCCACAGACAAGACGGAGCCATTCAACACTTGCAGCGGGAATGTCCATGCTGACGACTGAACACAGCAATTACCTGCGGCGTTCCTCGCTATGCTCGCTTGAGGACGCAGGATTCGGCACTCCGAGGCCACAAGGGACTGCAAACATGAGGGCCATTTCGTGGCACTGGTCAAGGCGGTGATCTTTAAGACGAGGCTAATGGCATCGAGCTGGAGCCCAGATGCATCCATCTTGGCCCCTTGCGCAAGGCGGAGCCGCTGCAAAGCTCCTTGCCAGTAGCCCGTGGTCTTGCAGGCAGGTTGTGCGGCAGCATTCAAAGCGGCCACAGTTGGACATAGAGCTAGATGGCACAGCTTCTCGAGAATGTGCATGCTTGCTGCCCACTTGGACGACCTAGCACAAGAAGCCTCGATGGTCGTACAAAAATGTGCATCCGGTCGGCCTTGAGCCGCCTGCAACCAGGACAGAAGCAGCAGGCTGCGAGACCAGAAATTGTGTTTTGCACATGCACTCGCAAGGAAACGGTTGGGCTGAAGCCCATGATTCTGAGCTCGCGAGAGCGTCTCAAAAGCTGTCTGCCATTTCGACGGCGGAAGGGCCACGGCACGGGAGGCCAAGCCAAATCCATCGCCGCTCGTGAAACTGCCATCTCTCATGTCTCCTCCGCCCGCGCATTGCCATACCTCTACTCAAGCCTCCCACGAGGTCACGTGGCACAAGGGACTGTGACATTTGAACACTGCACCTGCGCAACGTGAGGAGTGTGACATGTCTCAGAGATTTCGCACATCTGGCAAGCATGGCCGTGTCACCGGCGGAGTGCAGAAAGTCCGCTTGCGCCTTGTTAGGTAGATCTGGAGTTGTCGCGGGGATTGGCATCAACTAGCTAGCGTCCTCATCCTGACCGTGAAAGACTGCATGACATCTGTCGGCACAAGAGCTTTGGTGGCAGGCATTTGCATGGACTTGTGGACTCCGACGAAATAGACTCTCTGCCGGTTTTGCGGGAGGGAGTAATCCTCAAGCGGAGTGCAGATTTCGACTCAGGTCCAAGGCAGGTCAATCGAGAGAAGTTTAGCTTCTCCGTCCTTCGAGTTCATGTCGTAGACCCTGCATGAGGCACGAATCACGAGAGTCAGTAGAATCACTAGGAGCCAACAAGCTGCAATGATGCAATAAGAAGCTAGCCTCACGGTGAAGGCAGGTGCTGCCACCCGCAGACGCCTTTATTTACAGTACCCAGCACTAACTGCACAAAGCCGTGCAACAATGAGAGCATTCCAGCCTAGTGATCTCGTCGATTCCTCGGAACCCGTGAGCATCTGGCATCTTGACGCCGTCCACGTTCTCGAGGATGAAACACCTGGCGGATCACGAACCACACAGCGGGTCGGGACCATGTAACACAATCGCGAGTAGCCAAGTGAGCGAAACAGGCAAAAGAGGATGGTGATAGCACACCAGCATAGTTCTCGAGAGTGTTGTTTTCATTAGTCAAGACTCGCTTTTCGATAACTGCGTAGCTGCACCCGGCCACCCTGAGAAGAGGGGAGCCTTTGCGCAACAGTGCAACAGCCTATAGAATGGCCTATTGCAAATCTCGTGATATCAAGAACCAGCGAGGCGAGAAGTCGGCAACAAGAGCTTTTCTCCTCAGAACCTTCCACGCCTTTAAAGAAAATGATACACCGCCACTTCCGTATGCCGTATGGTAAGGCTGCAAGCCGGACAAAATCAAAGTTAGCTCCTTGCAGATTGCAGGTGGACATTCCGAAGAGCAAAGAGAAGCCCAGGCCTGAGAGCTTCCTCTCCTGGTCGACGAGCCAGCTCTGCAATGAGGTCAATGGTTCGCCTGGCGACTTTCCGGTGGCTTCTGAAAGGCAAGAGGCAAGAGAGGAAGCACCGGCAGAAGCACCAAAACACTCCCGCTCGAGGATCGCGAATGCCATCACGCCGCCCCATCAAAGAGAAGGGTTGACAGGGTGGTCCTCACAAATGACAGCAACGACTTACGAACTCTCCCTCCGGTAGAAGGCCTGCAACAAGAATGTCCACCGAAGGCACTTGGGTCAAGTCCAGTTTCATGAGGTCGCCCTTCCAGGAATCCAAGAATGGACTCTCCCACCACAGCCGCAAATCCATGCTTTTGCAACGTTTACGGAGCCAGTTCATGGCCTCCGCCTGGCCAAGCCAAGTCTTCTTGGCCTCTGGAGCCACTTCTGTCAGTAGGAAGTCTGCTGGCACCAGAAAAAAGATGAGACGAGCAGAGAACGACAACAAGCCTGAGCCCCTGACATGATTCAAATTCCTGCAGAACTTCGCAGCATGTGAGCCGACCTGGAGTCCCGAAAACGGAACCGGGGAGCCAGGATCTTCGGCTTTCTGCTCGAGCCTTCTGCTCAAGCGCAGCTACGAGGCAACCCTAACATCGCAAAACATGCGCACACACACACACCCACCCACCCACCCACAAGATTCATCCCCACTGGTCCTGGGTTTGGGTGTGAGTCTAGACTCACAGTTCAAGTCAGAACAAGGGAACGTCGCAAACAGCACCGCCGTGGCCCTAGCCGGCTGGAGAGGCCAAGGCGCGAGCATCGATCGTAAAGACATGCTCAAAATGCTGCACGCCCAGCTGTCGGAGAGCAAAGTAAGGCGCCTGCATCGTCCACACGCATCCTGCTCCAATCCTCCTTCATGGCAGGTTGGCCTCGAAGCCTGCACAAGGCGTCCCCAGCCGCAAGGGCCGACACCTGAGTCCGATGCAGGCCGGAGCCTTAGAACCATCTGATTATCCTGATCAGAAGGAGGTCGGCGCCTCCCCGAATTCAATGCGTCAATGGCATCTGCCAAACCTTCTGACCTGATCAGAACAGCCCCACAGAGCTTGCGCTGGAGGCTTCCCACGAATACACGGCCATGGCCTCTCCCGAACTGCCGCGACCTTGCAGATGAGAAGTCTACATGTGCACACACACACACACTCTGACCTCTTGGGTCCCGTTTCGAGGGGACCTGTTAGGGGCTCCCAAAACAACATAAGCGAAGCATTTTATAGGGATATCCCTTCCTTATTGTGCTTCAATTTTAAGGGGGCTTATATGGGATATCCCAATCCTTATTTTTGCTTATGTGCTTTTTGGGGCCTGCCTTTGTCCACCCTGAGCACCTTGCCCAGTCCCACTTCGGCGGCAGCGCCTGGGAGCAGCCCTAGCTGCGGCGATCACGTAGTCAAGGGCTTGCACCATGCCGTTCTGTTTCTAATCTCGTCCATCCCATGATTGGTTTATGGAAAGACTGAAATAGTGCACTACGACGCAGAGAAGCTTCCGACACTGCTCAGATAGCTGAGTGCCCCACAGGCAAAGTCTCCAGCGCTGCAGCCCAATCCGTCTTTGGGGGGCTTGGATTCCGCGATCCCGGAACCTGCGCTCTTCTCTCCATGCAGCGCAGGCATGGTGCTGGCTCGAGGCCATGTCTTAACGGGGCACCTTGCTATCGCCTATCGCGGCGGGCTACAAGCTGACACGAGTCTACGAATAAACCTGGGGTTGAAACCGCGCCGTGGCTCGGCTACCATCGTGCCTTTTGAGCAGGCAGTCACGGACGGGCAAACGGTGCAGCGCAAGAGCGTGCAACAAGTGGCATGGAGACGCCAGAAGGTCGCCGCAGGCGTGTCTTCCCACGATCACTCTGGCTGCAGGCCGAGCAATAACATCGGCAGCAGCACTTTGGCCAGATTGGCTCCATGTGTTGTGAGATGCAACAAGCCACATATAGCCACTGCCACTGCCTCATTCTCATGCCGCTTGTTCAGCTTTGCTGGTTGCAGCAGTGCGGTTCCATTAACGCTACAGAGTCGCTGCCGAACTCACGTTCATCGACGAGGAGTGGTTCACGGCTTCGAGCTGTCCTCATAGCTGATAAAAGATAGGACAGATGCCAACCGTCAGCCAAGACGTTACATGCGCCCACAAGACCCTGCGACGTGCAGCGATCCAGTTCATGCTGTCTTAGAACCATGAGATCGGCATGACGGAGGTCCTCCGATTCGCCTCGGCCCAACAATGACGACGCGATGGTCTGCGAAACGCTAAGTCCAGCAAACTGAGCGTCAAGCTTTCGGGAGGAGCCGGTGGAGGCTCGGGCACGTCAATCACTCCGCGGTCCTTCTCTTCAGGAAGAACCACAGATGGAGCAGGACGGACCTCAGTCAGATTCCTGCTTTCATCCGCATGCATTGCCATTGCAAGTCGGGGCCCCTCAGGCTTGCACGGCTGCTGCGACGGTTTGCTGTCGCTGCAGCCGGTTCCGTGTGAGACTGCCCCGTGTGCACGCCTGGATTCGGATGGCGGCTTGCTTGCGGGAGATCGACTCGCGCCTCAGCTTCCGGAAAGCACGATGATAAATTCGCCTGAGCTTATCGCATCCCGAGAAACCGATCTCGTATCTGACTGGCGATGTTCCGCAACTCCTGCATAAGCACGGCTGAAGGCCCCTGTAGCGCCTCTGTTCGGGTTCTGAACAACATCCGGCCTTCCTCCAGAACTTGATGAATCGCGCGCCCCGCTGACGGTTTCTTGGGTGGAAATCGCGCTGACGCCAGTCCCGCGTTCGTTTTGACCTTCCTAGCACTTGGCTCCACCAAAAGTGGCAATTTGCACGGGCGACCTGCTTTGAACCCAGGCCCAAAAGCACCTGTTTTCCTGCAACGGTCTCGTGCGTTTCCGCCTCTCGAAATCGTATTCCCAACACAGAGATGCGACTCGTGTCTTCGCCTACAAAAATCGCCCACATTGCGGGGGTGGGACTCGTGTTCCTGCAGCAAGAAGGTGTTGTGAAGGTGTCGGGTTGTGCCGCAATGCAGTGTGCATTTTATCGGTTTATGAAGTGCTCCGGGGCCTTTGTTGCAGTTCTTGGGGTTATTAACCGGCACGAGTGAGTCCGACTGCTCTCCTTGCGGGTGCAGAAGGCATGGCTCTTTCGTTCGCTGACCTAAGTTCAGGCAGGCAAGACTGACAAAACACCACCGTCTTGACACTGCAACCAATGACTGGTAAGGAGTGTGGGTCTTTTCCGGTGCGCTTTCAGCCCAAGCATGCGCTGACATCCGTGGCCTGTCCAACGATCCGTGCGAGCCCTGCATGATGGCCCTGACCTAGACCCGGTAGTGTCAGCAACCTTTAAACGGCCTCTGGGTTCCATTACAAGATGAGGCCTGGCAAAGCCGGGCTACAATGAATGCAGAACAATTCTAACGCTCGCTGGTTTGTCGACCGAGCCCAAAAAACTATCCACCGTCAGGTTGCCAAGCGATGGAAGTCAGCCAAACTTGCGCCGTGCTCTTTGGCAATACCCATGTGTTCGCACATCACCTGGCAATAGCTTCAAGAGCGTGATGCACTGCGCAAACCTGGACGGTACCTCACAACATCAGGACCCCAAAGGCCTTCACGAGTACTCGGGGGCAAGGAGGCTCCAGGCGAGTCCACTAATGAGAAATCATTGTGACGCTGACAACAAACCGGCACCTCGTACTCCACTTCCCATTCGTCATCAAAGCCGCAGAGCTCTGCAAATCGTTGCATCTCCGAGCCGTTCAGAAATCCATCGCCATCCATGTCCAGGCTCTTAAAGATGAACTTGACAGCATCCTTTCGATACTGCTCCGCCTGCCGGGGTGCCAAGAGAACTTCTCAAATCTCCAAAGTCCTAGCTGCTGAGGCTCCGAGACTGTTACAGCTACAGCTGCTAGCGTCACCCGCCATGTCCTTCAGTCTCTTCTCGTCCTCTTTTGACCTCGGACGATGACGAGCACCAATGCGGATGTAGCGCGAAAGCTCCGTGCAACAGTACTGGGCAGGGCAAACGACATCCCAAGTCATGGACGTGGTCTGCTCTTGGCGACGAGAAATGATGTGCTGGCGAGTGCTTGAGACAAGGTCGGCTAACTCGTCTGTTGGACAATACGTGGGAAGCGCCTCGGCCAAGGCAAGTGCAAATTCTGAGGAGTCGCTCGCACTCGTCGCACTCTGAGACTCTGTCCTCGTTGGAGAGCAGCTTGGCGAACTCCATCTGCTGGAAGCCAGCACCAGGCGAGGTGCCAAAGAGCTTGCACAAGGCCTCCGCATCTGTGCTCATGTGCTCGGGGTCTATGGCCGAGGATTTCTCGCAGTGCAGTGCTGCCTGGCCTGGTACTCTTCTTCCCACCTGGCGGAACCACTTTTCCAAGCTGTTTCATGGGGCCATGCCCAGAACCCTTTCGGGTTCCCCCAGGGCTCCCGCTTAACGGGCCCTCCCTCGAAGCCACATGCCACCGCGAGGTGATGGAGAGCTTGAGACCTGCACCCAACGCTAAGAAGCCAAGGCAATCCTGCAATCCCCACAACCACAGGACATAGTTGTCTGCAGCTCCCGCCTAAGAGTGCCCTCTTGCGACTGGTCCAGCAGTTGGAAGAGCTCTTCCATTAACTTCGCCCGCTCCTGAGAAGCAAAGCGCAAGAGTCCCACCACCCTATGCAATCCATCAGCCGTTGGTGCACCAGGTTCTCGAGGTGGTCGACATGGTCACTCCCATCATCGCTCCAAGATTCCTGCATCACATGGCAGGCCGACAGGCTCCCAGCTGAGACACCGAGACACGAGCATACCCGTCTCTCTCCTCCTCGGCATCGGCCAGAGGTGGGGCCAAGTCAAGATTCGCATCCAAGGCCTGGCAGACCGACGATGTATGCAAGCCCGCGGCACCAAATCAACGAGCCTTCACGAGCTGACCATCTGTCAGGCAGACTTCATAAGCCGCAATCGGCCCATGCGAGTTTTGTAGGGCGAGCTTCTTCAGAACTTTGCCCCTGTGAGACAGATTTCTCTCACCGGATCAACTCAACATGCTGGCCGTGAAGGTCTCCGATCTCCCACCTTCTGTTGTTGAAGATCTCATTGGCGCGCAAGCCGTGCAGAATCACGCGGCTCCCCTCGGTGAACCTTGCCTCGCCGGCCGGAGTCATGCCTCGAAGGGCCAAGCAAAAAAAACAACACTCTCAACTGAGTTGAGCTCGCCTGACAGATCCACGAGCCGAAAAATAGCCGTGCACAAAGTCGGCTTACTGCCGCGAAGCCTACAGTACCCGCTAGAGCCCTCATGTAAAGCTTGCCTAGGATCCCATCTGCCCAGGCACCACAATGCGAAGTCTTTCATCGGCTGCCGGCACACGATATTAATCCATGGCGGTCCGCCTCCATGTCTGTCTACACCAGGTCAGAACCAAGGGCACGCTCACCTTGAAAGGGTGCCTGGCACAATGCCTGAGATTAGGAAACCTACCAACGTGGACGGTTTGGTCTTACTAGCTTCGCAAGCTTCGGGCAGGCATGTCATGTCATGCCGTTGGACTCATCAACACTCTCCATCTTGCCGAAGTCTCACTCAGCACCTCTAAACACATTGAAGCATGCAGGCATCAGGATGCATGCAGAGTTTTGGATGGGTGGCATTTGCCGATTAAGTACACTTGCGCTAACTACTCGTCTCACCGTCGCAGAATGGCAACAGCACGTTCGGCTGCAGCCTCAGACTCAGCACGGGCGTTCAAAGCTGGCAGTATAGGCTAGCGCTATTTCAGCAGTTTCACATTTCACAAAGTTACTCACAACCATGTCTAGGCCATGGTGGGCCATGCAGACAAAGGAACTCACGTTGTCACCGCCGACGGCGACGTGAGCGGGATCGAGAGCGAGACCTTCTCCTGCGCTTGCGGGAGGAAGACGAGGACGAGGAGGAGGAAGAAGAAGACTTCCGTCGGGAGCGCGACTTCCTCTTCTGACTCTTCTCCTTCTTGCTGCTCTCCTTCCGCTCCTTCTCCTTACTCTCCTTATTCTCCTTGCTCTCCTTTGCATCCTTTGCCTTCTCTTTGGCCTCTGCCTTGGACTGGCCGTTGCTGGCGCCAGGCGCCGAACTGCTGGTGGATGTCCGGCACGCCGCGTCACTGCGGTCACCACTGGACTTCTGACCACCTGCACCGGACTTGTAGACATTCTTGGCCTCCGGTTTGTTCTTCTTTTTGTCAAAGCCCAGCTCGAAGGTGACAACGTCCCCGACGGCCAGCTCGCCAGTGTTCATTAGATCCTTGGCATTGACAGTGACCTCACCATGAGTCTGCGAACGCAGAATTCCAAAACCTCTGACGCCGCTCCAATGGATAACGACACCCATGGCTGTGTCGGGACCTTTCTCCGAATCGTTGTCTTTTTCTTTCTGCTCGGAGCCAGGCTCGCAGCTCTTCATCTCCAGAGACATTTTGATCTCTTCGGCGGCGGCAGTCGCAGCCTTCATACGCCTGGCTTTCTGCTCCTCCGACACCTGTCCAAGCGCTCCTCCTTGGAGAGCTTGGAGCTTTTGCAGGGTTTCCTGCATCCGCGGGTCCATTCTGTCAGTGTTCGGTGGAGGGCCAGGCCAAGTCAAAGGAGCCTTTTGTGGCTGGGCTTGAGCCTTACCCGCGTTGGCCTGCTTTGGGGGTTCCTGCGGGGTTTCCTGCGGGGGTTCCTGCGGGGGTTCCTGTGGGGGTGCTGGGGCTGGGGCGGGGCCCTTCTGCGGTTGGGCTGGTGTGGGGTCTTTGGGTTCGCTGGGTTGGGGAGCCTTTTCCGGTTGTTGCGGAGGCGGTTGGGGAGGCTCCGGCGGAGGTGGCGGAGCTTCGTCCTCGCTCATCGACTCGTCCTCCGACTTCTTGGCATCCTTCTCCTTCCAGCAAGGGCTGGCAAAATGCACAATAAACTCTGCCAAACTGGCATCAATGGCCTCGTTTCCTCCTTCACCTTTGCTCTTTTGACTCTTCTCACTGCTGCTGTCTGAATCTCCATCCTCGGCATCAAGGTGCAGCACCCCCACGACGCAAGACCGGGGGGGAAATCGCCGAGTTGCATCCTGGCTCTTCTCCTCGGCGTCCTCATCCTGGTCCTTCTTCGCCACCTGCCCGGGCCCACAGCCCACAGACGCGACTTCGGAAGGATCGGCCTGGGACTTGCCTCGGCGAAGCGCTGTGACTGGGCCATGAGCAGCCGCTTTTGCAGCTCCTCGCTTTCTCCAAGGAAACTGCCCCGGACCTGAACACCCTTTAAAGGAAGAAGCCTCACTCCACTCTCCGGAAGTACCCGCTCTTCGCTCCTCCGGGTTGAAAGCTTCCACGGCCGGTGCGGCTTCCTTCTCCTCCTCTTTCTTTTCCTCAGGCTCGGGAGCCTTCTTCTTTGCCTCGTGCAAGCACTTTCATGAACGACAAGCCTGTTTAGCTACGAGTATCACAGGAGAAGCTCCACTGCCTTGGCAGCTTTAGCCATGTTGGCCATGCTGGCCATGCCGGCCATGAGTCCCATCATAGGGTTCATCATGGGCATCATTGGCATGCCCATCATCGGCATGGCCATCATTCCTCCGCATGGAAACCCGCAACAACCACCGCAGCAGGGTCCACAGCCGCAGCCGCATCCACCGCAGCCACCACAGCCGCAGCCACCAGCCATTCCGTTCGCTCCATTGGCTGTGTTTCCCATGCTGCCATCTCCCATGCTTTCCATGCCTTGGGCGCCTTGCATCACAGGGCCAGCAGCGTACCTGCCAGCTTTCGTAGAGGCATCCGAACCGTGAAGCTGCAGGGGATGTGGCGGCCTTGCTATGTGTTCATCCGCTGTGTATCCGGCCGGCAGATGCCAGAATCAGGCCGGCACACCTCAGAGTGAAAATGCCACAACGCATTCAGTCACGCAGTAAGTGCACTCTGCGTAATGCAGGAAAGCGAAGCGATGCCTTGTTGTTCTGGGCAGTCACGCACACGCTCTGCCTACCTACCTCTCCCTTGGGCAGCAGACCAAACCATTCTTTGAGTCACTGGTTGGAACAAAGCTTCAGCTCATTCCCGCGAAACAGCACAGAGCCCTGTAGAGCCAAGCTTTTCGACTTCCATGGCAATAATTCTCAGAGTTTGGCCCCTTCAGGGCCGGGTGTGAACAAGTTAGAGCACAGCAACTTGGCTCGTGCATTGGTTTTCACTTGTCTCGAGGGGCTTCTGAAAGGGCACATTGCTGGCCTATCGTGCTGGCAACATACGGCCTCTGGTCACATACGGCCTCCCCCTGTCAAAGGAATGTGACTCCCGAGAGAGTTCTCGAGTGTTCGTTTCATGCCATGTCGGATTTTTTGCATCGCCAGGTAGCAACCTTCACTTTGTGAGGTTTCTGGCTTCGCAGAGTGAAGAGCGCGAGCCAGGGAGGCTCAGTGCGGCTCAACACGCTGTGTCCTTGTGATTGCGGTAGACGGGAGCCCTGACAAGCAACAGGCAGACACGCAAAAAGGAGCGGAATCAAGGCTCGGGGCCCGGGCCTCTTCGAGGTTTCGACACCCATCATTTCCTCACTGCGTTAGCGACCTTTCAGCGATCTAAAACTCTTGGATCTACACTCTAGCTGCCGATAAGACAACCGGCGCCCAAGCTGTGAACCTCAAAGAACTCGAGTTTCAAGCTCTATGGCTTGATCCTGGCAGCAGTAAAAACAGGACGCGCGAGCAATGAATCACGCTTTGCGAACTCTTCCATCCAACGCTGAAGCTTTGGGAAGCCCAGCTGCTTACTGCTGAAAGAAGCAGCTACCGGGTCAGGTCAGGCTGATCTGTCCGTCTGTGTCCCCGCTGTGTCCCCCCTCCCTTGTCCCTTGTCCTGTCTCTGTGTGTAGCACAGGTTGGTTTACTTCCTCCCAACACCTGTTAGCCTCAATCGTGCTCGGCGATAAACCACAAGGAATGCAGTCCTTTATAAACTTCCTCGAACCATGAACCATGATGGGAACCTGAGGTTTGAAATCATGTCAATGTATTTTTAGAAAAATGAGGTAAATGCATCCACGACGACACCCACCCTGGCGAAGAAGGTACTAGTCCCGCCACAAAAGAAAGCAGGTGATCCTTGATCTTTGCCACGTCCGCTTCTTTCTTCGCAATGTCCTGGCCAGACATTCGCTCCGCAGGATCCGCTTAGTCAAAAACAAAAATCCGTGCCTCATCACTTGGTGAGGTTTCTTCCACCCAAATCTTCTTCCACTGGTCCAAGTTCTCCGCCATTTGTGAATATACCTAAGATGCGGCCCGCAGCGCATACAATGAGACCCCAAGAAGAGACGGTCCGAGGAAGGCACCGGATGGAGCTCGGGGAAGATCTTCACCTTCAGGCACAAGGCTTTGCGGCTTTGCGGCTTTGCGGCTTTGCAGCCAGGACCGCAGGTCTTCTGCGGCTTATCGCTGTGATTCCGATTCCGGGGTCTGCGCTGTCGTGTAAACGAGGGGTGCGACCAAGAATTGGATGAAGCCGTGCTGCGAGCCAGGCCTGTGCTTCCCGAGGGCGTGGGCCGTGGGCCCAAGTGCCAGCATCTTCTGACATATCCCTGCATCCTTGCGCAGGCTAAACGGCTAGACTGAGATCTGGGCCGATTAATCTTGTCGCGGTCGTTCAGCATTCCAACGGGAAGGCTTAAACGCTTCTCCTGCAACGACTGGGCCGTGAACTTTCCTCGGGCCGAGATCCTGTGCGACAGACCACGGGGCCTCATCGCCCTGCTCGAAGAATTCATCCAGCACCCGCCAGGCCCATTTTTTGCAAATCTAAGTCGGCAAGCCACCGTTACTTGCACATCATGTCAATGTTGATCCTCAGTCGCTCTTGGTCCGAGACGTCGAAAGGCTTCAAGGGGTTCGACACATCCGCAAAGTGCAAGAAGAGCTCTACCCACTGCATGCAATTTTTCTGCATGACCTGACAAGGGCGACATTTGTCAGGCCTCCTCTTCCTGCACTACAGCCCACTCCCGGTCTCGCCTGCTCGACATACTGGGGGAGCAGATCTGGGTGACGAGCTTGTGCGTTGCACACTTCCGACGTCAACTCGTAGATCTGCAGCAGGACAGTGACCCAGTGGCTGAGGCGGCTGAGGCACCGCGAACCCCGCAACAGCCCAACAGCTGTGCAGCTCGAGCCTTGCTGATCTCTCTAACCATGTCAAAGTGATTGGCATTATCTGTGTGAAGGATCGACGCGATACAGACCCGCCTGGAACGTGTTCGATAGCCGATAGCCCGTGGCACGAAGAGACATGCGCAAGAACGGGCACCTCGCTTGCTTCTTTGTATCCTTGTCCATTTGCTTGAAGACATCCGACTCTTCTTTGGAGGCGATCTCAAACAGCTTCGCACAGTGCATGTTCTCCAGCGGGGACCTGCAAGAAAACACTTGAGCCGCAGAGCGAACCTGTCTGAGCTATCTGGGAATGCAGAGCCGCTCAGCTCACTGCTTGTCGTTGTATCGCAGCGCCAGTTCATCCCCCAGCTCTACCTGTGCACGGGCAGCCGATGCAGGCTCCCAACTGCAAGTTAGGCAACATGTTCGAGAGCCGCACCAAGAACGGATTGGTCCGTCCGGCGTGCCCAATGTCGTGACAGAGTGCTGCTACTAGAAGTGCATACTGGTCAACACCTCAAGTGTTCAACAGGTCCACGGAAACAGCTCATTATTTCAAGGACCTTCCCCGACAAACGAGCTTGAGGGTCCGGCTTCCCAGCCACTTGCTTGAAGCCGACAAACAAAGCAATCTGTAAACGGTGTGCAGCACCTCAACTTGTCGAGATGCACTGTGTTGTCGAAGGCAGTGGGCGAGAGTGCAAGCCAAGCTGCATCACACGCGTGGGAATAATTGTGGTATGGGAGGTCGTTGTAACCAGCTTTGACGACTGAGTGGAAACGCTTGAACGTCGCCGCCTGGAGAAAAGCCAGTCACAAGTCCACAACTCAAATCGCTACAGCATCCGGAGCGTTGCCTCGGTCCAGTATCGACCGGTTGTTCGTCCAACCAAGGAGTCGAAGAAAATGTGAAGTGCAACCTGGCACCAAGTTTCAGCGGGCCGGGTTCGGGTGAGATCAATCCGACAAGCCTTCGTCTGGGCGTCGGTGTCCATTGACAGAACATCCAACTCCCAAGACTCCACCGTGTCCCTGCACATCAATGCATGTCAGTGTCTTCTGAGAGAGGCAACCCGGAACTCCCCTGCCCCAGCCTTGCGACAGGCATTGAACTGACAACTGGCACATCCGGCAGGTCCAGCATGGCAGACATCTCACCAGCCTCCAGACCTGACCAAGACACCACGAAGCGCGAAGCCAAGATCAGCGACGGCTTTCCCCGAACCTTCAGACCCTGTGTTGGGGTGGGAAATGCCACCTTGGAAGTCGATGCACGAGCTTCACAAGCAGGGTCCCTCGCAAGCCCTCGTCTCTAGCTGGTTCCGAGGTTTGCACTGTTGCGGAGAGAGCTAGAAGCAGCTGCATCGCTTGTCGTAGCCGGGGCCACCTGCGATTTTGCCAGCTTCTTGAACAAGTCATACTGCTGGCGAGTTGATGCATCCCTCAGCATTCTATTCAGCCTGTACATTCATCATGTCCATCATGACTCCTCGTGCTGACTCATCCATTCCTGCAGGTGGTTCGTGGATACTTTGGGCAAGTGGAGTCGCCTAGACATGCCTATACCGCCTATACCCTACACTGCCCTACACAATCGCGGGCCGTTCAAGAGCACATGCTGTGAAGCGAACCTGCCAGCTCTTCAGCCGTGGCTTCATTGCGCCCGGCCGCGAGGCTTGCAAGTCGCGCAAACTTCTTGAAGATGCCCTGAACACGGCGAGGAGACTCAGAAATCAGCAAACGTTGGGGTTGCCGGCTCGCCCTCCGATGCTACAAGCGGTCTGGGCACCTCCAGCAGCTCTGTTTCTTCCACATCCTCCTCGCCTTGATCCTGCAGACTGCAAGGCTTTGGATGGGAACACAGCGTAGGAGCACATCGAAAACCGGTCCATGTCATCTTCAAGCCCAAACTGTTTCAACAACTGGGCCGCGTTGTCTTTGACCACCGATAACATGCTTTCCTGGCACCAACCACACAATCGCCCTACTCAGCTTCAAAGCAGCTCTCGCAACATGCCGAGGCTTCCATCGGCTGCACGACCAGCTTGTGGAGTGTCTGGTTCAAATTGGTAGACACACCGATCATCAGCAAAATGATGAAGAAGGCCATGGCCTCGAGGCCGGGTACACATGAACTGAACTGATGGGTTTGGGCTCTCTGAGGAGTAAGCCATGTCTTCCGTCACTTCAATCCGTCGAGGGCTGTGGAAGTTGAAATACAAGTGAGCGTCTCCGGGGCCTCGCCGAGCAAGCCGTCCGCTCACTGCGACTGCTGCGAACTGCGCTGGGTCTCTGGCACTCGGGCCGTTCAACGAGGCATTCAGGTACCTCAGAACCGGCCACTTCCCTCCCACTTCCCCCTCGTGCGCTCCAGCTGCTTGACGAGTCACAGAGACCCGGTAGATGTCAGACATCTGCACGACACCAGGCAGGTCATTGAGCTGTTCAATGCCAGGGACGTAGGAAATACTTCCATTTACCATCACCTGCACGGCAGTGGAGAATCAGTCAATTGCAAAACCTGCGCTACACAATCTATGCACAAACCGACACCGTGAAGGAACTCGCGCTCAGATGACCTCCCTTTCAAAGCCGTCCAAGTCATACACGAAGTAATTTACCATGGTGTAGAACTCTTTCATCTCCGCCACAGAGTCCTGCACACATTGCAACTTAAGTCTTGTCGTGTCTTTTCAACACAATCACTCAAGCAGCAAATGTTCAACGTGTTGATCTCTTCTTCCTTTACAGGCCATAACGAGCGTTGGCGGACAGCCCTCCACCTTCAGCAGGTGCTGATCATGAAATCACGGTCTCACGGTCTTACTGTATATTTCTTCCACCATGACGGGGAGAATTTCGAACTTCTTGCCCACAAGCATGCCCTACGACTGTTGGACCTTCCTTTCGGGAAAAGCCAACGCAAACGCCACCTGGGCCCAGCTCACCCACCCTGGTTCTATGCTCTTCGACCTTGAGTTTTGTAACTTCCGGCTTCAGTTAACACCAGGCAATAGCAGGGTGGTTTTGGTCGTACGACCTTTCGTCGTTGTGCTCTTCAGATGGTACCACCTCGAAAAAGTTAGTCGGGATGTGAAAGCTTCCACGATTCACTCACGCCAAAGTTAACGTAGCAATTTTTTGCAATGTAGTACACACGAGCTTCTCCTGGATTGTTACTGACACATCCATGAACTTGGCCGTGACACCACCTTTGGTCTCTGTCCAGCTCTCTCTTGCTTGCTTGCTTGCACGGCGTTTAGGGCGGGGGAAGGGGGTCCCCAACCCCTGCGTACAGGCGCGACGCCGAGTGTGCTTGTCCTGTTCTCGGTGTGAACTTGGGTCTGAGGTCGCGAACTGGCCTTGTGAACCTCTCACCCAAGTATGCATGCTTGTGCAATAACCCCGCATGCCCATGTCCCGCATGGTCCAGCTCGACCGCTCCGGTTAACACTCATTTTGGCTACATAGCTGCCTGGTATCCCGTTCGTATCAGGACCAGCGAGCAAGCGCCAGAGCTCGGGGTTGTGTTCCATCTCTCTCACTCTCTCTCTTCTTCACCCAGGCTTAAAGGGCGAGTTAAGCCCCGGGCACTAAGGCCCGCCCGCCTGTTACGGGCTGTTGGAGGGGAGTGAAGGCTTGATGATTTCTCGACCGAAAAGGCAAGAAGGTAGAGTATTTCTCTCTCGCTCTCTCTCTCTCTTTTCTTTTGTCAGTGCTGTGGTAGAGGGTTGCCCCTCTCTCTCGCTTACGCTTGCTTGCTGGGCGTGTAGGGTCTCGAAAAACCCTTTGGCCCGAAAGCCTACCCCTTCGCGGTTCGCACCAGTTTGTCTGTGATGCCTCTACTCGGGGCGGAAAGAGGTGTTCCCCCGAGTGCACAAGCTAGTACCCGGCGACCAATACCTCTCTGTCTCTCTCTCTCTCTCTCGCTCTCTCCGGAGACATACACAACGAACAAGCGGCAGTCATCGCTTCATCTCCTTGAAGAGAGTGGAGGTGCTGCCCGGGGGAAGTCCGGTCAACTCGTCGTACGCACGCCTGGATACGAGCAGAATGATTCAGCAGAATGAGAGCCTGCTTGCTCCCTGCAAAAGTACTATTCAAGGCCACTGCTTGTACTCAGTTTCCAGTCTCTTGGCCCAAAGCAACATGGACAAATCCTGGAAGTGCACGCATGCAAGTCGTCAAACTCGGCCACAAACAGCAACAAAGATTGCAGAAGTCCTGCTCTGGATACTGCCCGATGGTGAAGAGTGGCACTGCAAGCACCAGCAGAATGGTCAGGAATGACACCTGGAGCCATAGGGTCACACATTGTTGTACACAAACAAAGCAAGAAATCGGGCCTTCGTGGACAGAGTCATCATCAAACGAGTTGAAAGCTTCTTGGCTTCTGCGGGGTTACTCGACCTGATTAACAAATCGCCTATGGCAGGCCAATATTTTCGAGCTGACACCTACTTGCGCAACATCCCGAGCCGTTCACATATCCATATTCTTGTCCTTGTCCCTCAAGTAATAGCTCAGGCACTTCATAAGCTTGGACAGACGTCCAACACGAGCACCGACCTCGCACAGCGGAAAGACACGCTCTCAGTCTCTAAGGCTGAAGAAGCACTGGTCATGCACTGCGCCACTGCGCTGTGCCTTCGCTGCCCTGGCTGTGCGCATCAGCATAGCATCGACGGATCCGTTGGCAGTTTGCATTTTGCCAAAGCTTCCCAGGAGAGTCGAAATCTCGAAGATCATGGATGCCGTTCCCAATGCATCCATCCAGAAAAAGAACGACCTCCCAACTTCGAAGTCTCGCGCTCTTATGCAGAGAGAAGGGTCAGGAACATGCATGAGGCAAACACGAGTGCCACAAACGCATGCATTGCGAGTGAGTGGCAAGGGATATGTTTTGTAGTCCACGATGCCGTTGACAACCATTTCCATCACAAACAGGATGGTGACTGCTGTCATCAATGTGTCCAGCACCAAGATGCCAGGGTCATCAGGTACATCTATCACGACGAATAACCCCCCACCAAACAATGCGAAGATGAGGCAGGCAACCAGCGTCACCCGAAAGGTCAGGCTCTCTAACACTGGCCTGCACATGCAGAGCGTGATTGGCTCATGGCACCCATCTTCGTTATGCGTGCCACGATGCCGCAAACATGCGAGAGTGAGGCTGCATAAATGTCCACCTGAGCCTGCTGGACCACACCACCATGTTGCGCTTGAATGGTCCCTGTCGGGGGCTTCATTCTGCCGCAACGTGCACGAGAAGTCGAGCAAAACTTCTTTGCCTGCTTCTCAGGGATGACTAGGACGAGACCACCTTATCTGCTTGCATCTAATCTACGGTCCGTGCCCGTGCAACCAACAAGGGACGTCCGAGGCGGCTACCTCCTAGAGAGCGTCTCCTTGCCAAGTGCTGACTGGCAATCTCAAGTCCGATCGCAAGTGACTCGGTCGCGCAGATTCGATGGGCGGGCAGGGTCCTGACTGTACCAAGACCTTCTTTTTTCGCATCATCTGCTTCGGAATGGAAAGCTTCCGCCTGTACAAACAGTTCTTGTACCAATTAGGTGCTTCTCACAACAGTAATGAAAAGTCGTCGACTAAGGCTGCAGCTGGCGCAACGCTTGCCATGAGCGGGAAGCTTGAGGATGAGGGCGGATGGCCAACGCTTGTGCATCTGCCCGCGGCCAACACTAGACTAACCTCATCCTGAGCCAAATGCGAAAGCGGCGAAGAACATGGAAACTGTGTTGCAGCAGCCGGCGTTGTACCGACATAGTCTATGTGTAATAAGGGGCAATATGCGAATCACATCGTCATAACATCATACATAAAAACACAAGCCATATCACCTGGAGCTGACAAGCTGCGCTTGCAAATTGTCGGCTGCTTGCAAAAAGATCCGTTCAAGCGAAAACGGGTTAATGTCTTTGGGGGCTCGGACCCGAATCGATTCGACTTGTAGCTGTGAGGTGCGAGCTGGTAGATGAGAGGTGGGATGGAGGATTGAACAATGCGCGAATCCTGCCTCAATAGGAACCGGCTCAGCTAGCACAACGCAATAGAACAAAAACAAGCAAACAGCCGCAAACACATACCAAACACCCCACGAAGAAGCTGGCGGTGCAAATGCATCTGTGGCCGCGAAAATCAAGACAGTCCATGCCCGGCAACATCCGGAAACTCCGCGCTTCATGCACTCGGCGTTCTGCACGCAAGAACAACCCGACAGCACATGAGCACAGTTTCGAACTGCCAGATTGCTTCAGAGCCATTTAAAAACATCTCAAAACGGATGGAATTTGAACTCGCGCGGCTCTCTCTCCCAAAAACGTCAGCACGAAGCCTTTAGCCTTTATTCCCTGTCATACAAATGCCGTTGCATCATATGCTGACCGGAGTTGTATCCCCAACGGTGAGAAATGCAAGTTTTCCAATCAAACTCATTATCATGAAGCTGTTGTGTGGAAACCCGCGTCATGGCACATAGCCTGGCAAACATGATGTACCGACGGCCCGAAAGCAAGTCAGACTGAACCGGGCCGTTGTAAGTTGTAACTGTCAACATGACATCGTGCCTCGAATGCTTCCAATCTCCCATGCTGCTTCTGGAAACCGGCGGCTGCAGCAGCAACCAAAACCTCGTTGGCGGCTTTGGGGCCCGCTCTCGGGGCAGCAGCGAACCCCATGGCTCCCCAAGCCGACGCCTACCGTTGGCGACTACCTCAATGCGGCTGCTCTCTTCTTTGGCATCACATATTTCCTAATCTTCTTTTTCTTTTAAGACCATTCTGCCAGCATCCGAGTCCGAATGAACAGCCAAAGCTCACCCCATGCGAAAGGCGAGTGGCGGCACTTCAGACGAGTCAGCGAGGACGTCACTCAAGAGAGGCAAATCGCCGTCAAGGTTGGCGGTGTTGGAGACACGGAAAAACAGCAAGCCGGCGGCGAAGGAGGGGCGACCACGCCTTCGCCTGCACACGCACTGGCCTTTTGGCACGCCGCGCGAAGCTGGTCGAGCAAGCCTGGCTCGCAGTATGCCGCGAGGCGGTGGGAGCGGAGGGACACGTTGTCCCCCAGCAGTGGCTGTCGCACACGTCGGCGCCAGGAGTCCCGACGTCAGACTGCCGGCGCCTCGCCCCAGGACCTCGCCCTTTGTTGCGATGCCACGCTGGTTAGCCCCATCACCGGAGCGAGTGCCCCTCACCCACGAGCGGACCATACTCCCGGCATCGCCTTGCGCATGGCCGAGAGCCGCAAGCGCGCAACGTATCCGGAATTGCAGCGCNCTCACCCACGAGCGGACCATACTCCCGGCATCGCCTTGCGCATGGCCGAGAGCCGCAAGCGCGCAACGTATCCGGAATTGCAGCGCGGCGGCGGCCAGCGCCTCTTCGTCCTTGCTGTGGAGGTCGGAGGGCGCTGGAACGCCGATTCGCAGGCGCTTGTCCGACAGCTGCCGCCTCCAGTGCCTGGACGCGTAGGTGGTGGGGCATGCTGTCGACTGCAGTGCAGCACGCTGTTAGCGGCACGGCGCTGGGAGTACCGTGGCTGGTCTCCAAAGGCGCCGCTGGGTGCGAGCCTGCCTTAAACCACGTGTTGGCGCTCGCTGAGCCAGCTGGCCCGAGCCGCCTCCCGCTAAGCGCGGGCATTGCCCATCACGACGGGACGCACCTTCATCACCCGACGCCGCACAGCCGCTCGTTTTTTAGAAAAAAAGGAAGAAATTCAAACCACCGTATCCACCGTGGTGCTGCCACGACGGCGACAAGGCACACCGACAAAAGTGAGTGGCAACAACAAGGTTCCGCCTGCCTGGAGGCGTCCTGTCTTTGGTATCATGGGCGGTTGACCGTCCAGTTGCGTGATTCAGTTTTTGCTGACACAGCCTGTGCCATCACTGCACCAACAATTCTTCTCCTGCAAAGCTTTCCAGCTGCGTCACAGAAAACCATAGTTGAGCGTTGATGTGCACTGGATGTCCGTCCGTTGGCCTTTTCTCGATGTTGGCGAAGGTGCTGGTCGTTCCAATTCCCGACAGGATCGCACGCACGAGCTTCTTCTATGCCACCAAGACCAGCAAGTACAACTGCAATCACCTTCGCCTTTTCAATCCAAGCTTCTGCTCGCGGTTGACGCCATTCTCGTCAGACTGAGCGTGACGGGGAGCCGCGGGACGGCTCCCTGCCCGCGTTGGTGTTGTGCCTGCAAATGCTGCCCGGCACAAACGCCGACAAACCTACCGTGGAGGTGCAGAACCCGCGTTGTACGAGCTTTTGGCTGACGTGCGCTGGCACGAAGCGCCGGAGCGCAGTCGCATGCCTAGCCGTGCTGCGTGAACATAAGCCGTCTGTGCACGGGGACCGCGCGTTTTGAGACGCTGCCAAGAAGCTGCGCGAAAAAAACCCAAAAAAAAATACTCTGAAACATTGATCGCAACATTGATCAAAACGGTCACCCAATCCGGGATCTCATTGTCATACAAGCCGCTTGCTTTTACATGCTTTTGCGCCCTTAAGCCGGGAAGACGTGGCATGTTCTCAGGCGCAAAGGCTCATGAATAAAAATTGAGGTTTGTTTCCGGGTTAAGGCGGTTTCGAAGCTGCTGGAGGATGTGCCGTGTTGTACGGGTCCGGGCATTTAGTGTGCCGACGTGCGTGCCCTTTCGGAGTTTTGAGGAGAACTGCATGATTAAAAAGGTCGACAGATTCGCCTCGTCGACACGTTAATTACGCTGTCGAATCCTGCTCCCTACCAACCTACGTCTGCGGCTATGTCGAGGAAGTATGGGCTGAAAAACGAGCCCTCCGATGCATAAATGCGTCGTCAAGCTCGAAATTCACGTCGCAGCGGGGCGATAAAGCTCCTTCGAAGAAACACAGCCAAGCATCCGTATCCGGATAGTGAAATCGTTTGGATACGCAGCTGTGGGATTTTGCAAACCGGGCGTGTCAGGCTTCCATCAGATTTGATTTGCCAGATGCGCACAGAGCTGAGAAAGATGGTGATTCCAATTGGTAAAAACATTTCCCGCACCCCATGTAAATTTGATTACTTGCCTTGCGAGCAAGCCCGATAAATCCAAATGAAAACGCAGGTGGAAGAACATGTCATCATGAAACGAAGCGGCTACCTTTCGAATATGCCGATGCGAACTGAGCGCGTCACAGCTCGACCGCTGAGGATATGCAAAATTGACGATCTGCAACTTCAGCGCAGTAGTTGGGTTTGCTTTTCATGGAAAGGTTGTTGTTGCAGTGGCCGCGGCGCGTGCAAATTGCAGCAGCAGCCGCCGCTTTGGCGGCACCCCCACGGGCAGGGACGACTGGGAGCGCTTCGCCTTCCAGGCGGAGTCATACCGGCAGTCGTGGACACCAGGTACCCAGCAAAGCTGGAAGTGGCTATAGAAAGACCAGGACGCCACTGCACAATGGCCGTCATGACCGAAAATGTGCGGACCATGAGTGCCCGCCTCTTCGGCATGCTCGGCAGCTGGACCCAGGACTCCGCCACAGCTGTAAAGCTGGCGCGCGGGGTGAAGGGCCAAAACGGATTCGAACTATGGAGGTTGTTGTGGGTGGAACACACACCTGAAAACGAATCCCCAGCCCTGTCGTGGAGACGTTCTCTCCTAACCCCTCGCTTTCCACCTCGCGAGCAGGAGTTTAGTTTGGCACTCCAAAAATGGGAAGCCGACATCGACAGGTACAGTACGCTTCAGAGTACCGGGAGCGTCGAGCCATCGGCGACGAGGACATGCGAGCAGTTTAGTCACGGAGTCGCCGAGCGCGCTCAGACAACACTTAGCAATGCATGCCTCCTCGCTGGGCACGTACGCAGAAGTACGTGAAGTGGCGGCATCCTACTTGCAAGCCAAGCGAGTCTGGACCCCGAGTGCGGGGCACGCCGCCTCCTCCAGGAAGGACCCCAACGTTATGGACATTGGCAAAGTTGGGGAAAACAAGGGCGGAAAATGTGGCAAAGCCGACAAAGGCAAAGGAAAGGGGTACCGAGACCACAAAGGCGGCAAGGGGGACCACAAAGACAAATACAAGAAAGGGAACCCAAAGGGCGGCCAGCAAAGCACCAAGGACGGCAAGGAGAGATGCCCTATAAGTTGGAAGACAGGGCACGCCGTCAAAGACTGCTGGTACAACGCCAAAGGAAAGGGCGAAGGCAACAAGGGCCACGTGGCCCAGGTGGCCGACGACAACAGCCTCCTTGGCGACAGCGGGCCCCTCCGCGTCCCAAGTTGCGGGCACCGGTGGCTCTGGCGGTAAAGGCCAGGTGCGCCAAGTGCGTGACGACCGCATCTTTTCTTTTACGACTGCGACGGGAGTCCCCGCTCAGTTAACGAACATTAACTAGCAACCTACTGCCTACTCCAGGCGCTCAGAGTCTACTGGGCGCTGGTGGCTGGTGGCCCGCCAGGAGCTCCCCCAGTGGGACTTCCAGGCCGTCTGTTTGGTCACCTGGCCCCTCAATGGGCAGCTCAAGCAGCGAGCACGCGTGCGCACGTAGGGCGGCGAACGATGCCAGCGCCGTCCAGCGGTGCATCATGGCTCGCTGCGCCCCGGCCGCACGCCACGGCGCTCTTTGGGGGACCCGCGCCTTGGCGAGCAGTCGCAGGAAGGTGTGCGGTTGATGCGTCCTCCGACCTCAACACCGAAGACGACCAGCCGGCAGCGCCGGGCTTGCCTGAGTTTTTTTTTTTGCTCCTGCCCACTTCCTGTCCGGTCAGCAGGGCCTACGGGAGCCCAAGGCATACACGCTACTGCTACGCCTGGGCTCGCAGCGGCAAGCGGCTCGGCCCTTCGGCCTCGGCGAGGTCGAGTACGCGGTCGAGCGGAGGGCCCTCGACGCTGGTGGCATGCGGCGGCTGCGGCCACGGCTGGCCGAGGGCAGTGCTGGCAACCGCCTNGCTCTGCTGTCCGCAGGGCGGCGCCGTCGACATCGGCCGCGCATGGCTGTGGTTGTCCCGTGCGCGTTAGTGGCGATACCAGTGTCGCATCGCAGCACAGCGCGGAGCCGTTGGGCGTCCCTCCGAAGATGACCAAATCTAAGCGGCGTCGGTCTTCCGCGCGTACTCCGGGTGCTGTAGTGTGGACAAGCCATGGTTGGGGCACCACCTGCCCCTCGGCTCCGACAGCTTCACGCGCGACGCGGACCCACGCTCGCTCGACTACCTTGGCGCTCGCGGGCAAGCGAGCGCGTGGTCACCGAGTCGGTCGACTTGTGCCCCACAGCCGTGTGTCGGTCCGCATCTGCCGTGGCAGATCGGGAGCGTAGGCGGCGGCGGAGTGCCAGCTGCATGGCTTGGGGCGCAAGCGTCGTTGCTGGCTCGGCGGGTATGGCGGCAAGCCACGACCCTGCGTGGGGCCCGGATTGGGATCGTACCAGCGCCCGGGCATCCGGCGTCATAGCGGGCAGCATCAGACTATCGGAAATGTTGGTTTCGAGTGCGCGACGCATGAAACTGCCAGCCATGTGGCCAGTCGCCGGGGCCAGTGTGCTCTGGCGGGGCCGGGCGGGCTCCTTGGAGGATCTCTCGCCAGCCTGGGCAAGCTTCCCAACCTTCTGTTTGCAGGAGCTCGCGGGCCTCAGCAGCGGCGCGCAGACTGGGGGCCTCTGCACCGCCGCGCTCCAGCGCATCCCGATAATGCTCGGCAAACTCGGGCAGACGGGCGTGGATGACCGGCAAGGCATCTGCTAGACCTGCCCAATATGCTGCAGGGCTCGCGCGCTCCGCCGATTGCAGTCCCAGGCCTCCTAGACAGGCTGGCAGAGTTGCCAGATCTCGCGCATGCAGGGCTTCGGGTTCGGCTGCGCCCCGAGGCATTGCTTGAGCGTCTGCCACACGGCTTCGTCATGGGCCCGAGCGTAGGCTAGGATCTCCTGCGGCACCATGCGAAGGGCGTGGTTCGCACGGGGGGAAGCACACAGCAGCAGAAGCAGCCAGGAGCACTGCAGGTCCGGGAGCTTCGGCAATTGGCGGAGTAGCCG
>BGNK01004512.1:39561-53320 GCA_003297005.1 Symbiodinium sp. clade A Y106
ATGCCGCGATGATCTGAGCGCAGGTCACCTCTCCACACTTCGTCCCCGAGCTCTGCGATGCCTTGGGGCGGGGGCCCCTCGCAAGCGCCTATATATCGCTCGTGTTTTGCCCAAGTTGGACCCGATGCCACAGTGGCCGGCGACGGCCTCGACAGCAGCATCCAAGAACTTAGGGTAAGTCCGGCCTTTGCGGTCGACTGCCTGTGCCAGGGCGAGGCCCGGTTGTTGGTCAGCCCGCGGACGAGGCTGGCCATCCCGACGGACCGGGCTCACGACGGTTGCGTCCACGGCGACTTGTGCNCGGCCTTTGCGGTCGACTGCCTGTGCCAGGGCGAGGCCCGGTTGTTGGTCAGCCCGCGGACGAGGCTGGCCATCCCGACGGACCGGGCTCACGACGGTTGCGTCCACGGCGACTTGTGCGCCCTGCCATAGGGGGAGGCCGCTGGCCCGTACACGTCCAGGAGTCCCCCGCAAGCGCAGCGTTTTGGGGCGAGCGGGAGAGGTAGGCGGAGTCTGCGGAGCAGCATGACTCGGAACTCTTTTTTTTCTTCTCGCACCTTTTTACGTCCGCACTCATCGTCCGGCACTCGGGTGTCGGCACTCGTGGGGAAAGCCGTGCAGGCGCAGCTCGCCGCATCGCCACCTTGCGACAGCAGCAGCGCTCGAGACGTGGGGTCAAGCTCAGTGAAAAGCTTTAGATGCCGTTCGCTGCCAGCCCGGTCTTTCTCCTGGGGCCGGGCGAGTGGTGTGGTCGGCGGGGGCGGCGGCATCCTCCTCCAGCAGTTTCGCCCAGGTTGGCGCAGGGAAGCCTTCTGAACGTAAAAGCGGGCAGCCTGTTCTGCTGCTCGCGTGCTGGGGGGGTTCCACTGGCCGTCGCGTCCAGCAGCGGGCGGAGAAGGCTGGAGTTGCCGCAGCGCTCGGGCGGTGTCCGCCCAGGAGCTCCAGTAGGCAGCGTGGCGTTGCTGAACGGCGGACCCCAGTCCCAGACCTCCCATGCTCAGGGGGAGTTGGGCTCGCCTGTGGCTGAGCTCCGGGAGCGGCATGTCGCCATCGCCACCCGCCAGCATCTGGGCCAGGCAGTGTTGGATAGCGGCATCGTGGGAAGCTGCGAAGTCAGCGGTGTCGGCCGGCGACAGCGTTCGCAGCAGGTACGTGCTACGGGGAGCTGCGCAGTACAGGAGGAGCAACCACGCCGACTGCAGGTTGGGCACATGCGGGATCCGACTCAGCAGACGGTCCTGCTCCTCCAAGCGCTGCGTAGGCGTGCGGTTCGCCCCGCCCTACGACACCGAGCCGGAGGAGCAAAAGGTCCTGAGGGTGTCTTTGTTTGCAAGCCTGAGGCTTTTCCCGACCTGCAGCCCACCGGCCAGCCAAAGGAACTCTACTCGTGTGGATACTCGGTGGACAGTAGCCGCCTCAAGACCAAAGGCAACGTCCAGCCGAGCCTCCTCTTAGGAGAGGAGGACCAGTCCTGCAAGGTCAACTTTGAGGTGACCGCGGACATAGAGGACTTAGAGGACGAAATCCTCGGCATAAACCGTGCGGTGGATGGTGCGGGCATTTGGCTCCACCGTGAAGACAGCCACGTTTTGTGGCCCGACGGTGTGCGAGCCTCGATCCTCAAGAGAGGGTCTCAGTTCATCCGGGAAATTGCGCCGAAGCAACCCGGGTTGCTCCGGTGGCAGCAGGGCGTGGGGCACTACGAGTACATCCCGGAGCACGACCTCGAAGCTCGAGAGTTAGAGGATGCAGCAATGCAAGCAGCAGCCGACCAAGAAGAAGAAACTGCTGAAGAAGAAGAGGGTGCGGGAAATCCCGCCTCTCTTGAAGACCAAGCTGAGCCGCCTAGCTCAGAGCCTCGCGGGGTCCCGGCCACACGTGCGCCCACGGCGCAGGAGCTCACCCACACGCCCTACAAGGCGTGGTGCGAGAGGTGTGTCGACGGCAAAGGCCGCGAGGACCCTCACAGAAGGCGCAGCCACCTACCCTGAGCTCGCGACTGCGAAGTGGGTGGGCGGTGGAACGCTGACGCAGTGAAGCTGGTCCAGCGCCTAGTTGCCCTCCGCGCGCACCGAGCCCCGCCGGCTGTGCGAGCGCCTGTGAAAGCTGCTTGGTGGAGTCTGCTCTCCGTAGCGGTTCAGCAAGCCGTCGGTCACACAGCGCTTGGACGCGCCCGGGCCCTGCCGGGACCGGCACATGCCGATGCGCCGGCCTTGGATGAGGTTTTACACCTGGCCGACCCAGATGGGCCGAGCCGGGACCGTGCTTTTGGGCGTGTTAAAAGAAAAAACGAATATATATATATATATGTATTTAAATTTATATTTATATTTATGGCCAGAGCAGCGGTATAGCAATTGATTGTAGCAGGAGAAGCGGCACTAGCCGTGGTAGCAGCGTAGCAGCAGTCGCTACGAAAACTTCCTGGTGCGAAACCCCAAACTCTAAAAGCAATGGGTGGGTGCGGAGCCTTGAACCCTAAAGGGAGTGAGCGGCTGCGAAACCTCAAACCCGTGCGGAACCCTAAACCCTATGAGGCCCCAGAAAAAATGGGTTGGTGCGAAACCTTGAAAAGGAGGGGGTGGTGCGAAACCCTGAACCCTAAAGGAGCAGGTGTGTGCGAAACCTTGAACCTTAAAAGGAGTGGGTGGCTGCGAAACCCTAAACCCTGACAAGAGTGGGTTTGAAACCCTGAACATCCCTGAACCCTAAATGGAGTGAGAGGCCACGAAACCCCCAACCCTACCTAAATGGAGTGAGAGGCCACGAAACCTGATTTCATGGGGTGGGTGGGTGCGAAACCCTGAACCCTAGCAGGAGTGGCTGCGAAACCCCAAACCCCAAAGGACTGCATGGGTGTGTGCGAAACCTTGAACCCCAAAACGCGAGAGTGGCTACGAAACATTTAGACCCTAGAAGAAGTGGGTGAGTGCGAAACTCTGTACCCTAAACGGAGTGAATGGCTACGAAACCCTGAAACCCTAAAAATAGTGGGTGGGTAACCCCAAAAAGAATACGTGGGTGCGACACCTTGAACCGTGAACGGAGTCGGTGGCTTGCGAGACCCCAAAACCCTAAACCAAAAGGAGTGCATGGATGGGTGCGAAACCCTGAACCCCAAAATGGCTGAGTGGCTACACAACATTCAGACCCTAATAGGAGTGGGTGAATGCGAAACCCTGCGTTCAGCTGGCTGTACACGATGGCCCGTGGCGACGCTCCGCGGCCCGCGGCCCGCGAGCATGGCCGTGACTGGCGGTCAACAACGACAAGTTTGGGGTTTCGTTTAAATCCATTCCTTCCAGTGTTTGGGTTTCTTGCAGCCACCCACTCCTTTTCGGCTTCAAGGTTTGGCACACACCTACTCCTTCAAGGGTTCAGGGTTTCGCACCCACGCACTCTTCTTGGAGTTGACGAGGTTTCGCACCCACCAACTCCTTTTAGGGTTTAAGGTTTCGCACGCACCCATTCCCTTGTTGGGGTTATGAGGGTTTCGTGGCCACCCACGCCGTTTAGGGTTCGGTCCACGTGGGCGTGGGTCGCGCGGCCGCGTGACCGCGTGGCCGCGGAGGGGGCCGCGTGGCCGCGTGGCTGAGGCCGCGGGCCGCGTGTGGCCGTGGGCCAACCCTCACTGTACCTGTAGTGCACACCTGAAACCATGTGGCATGGGCGGACACTTTTGGCTGCAAAATCTTCCACTGATGTGGAAAAGGGCGCATGCCCCCGCTTCCGCCCCTGTCAAGTATATCTCCGCCCGGGCCCTGGGGCCGTCTCCGAAAGCAAACAAGCATGCAGCTATTCATCCACCGGCACCTAATTACCCCATCTGGGGAGGGCGGGCGGGACTTTTCAGCACACAAGTCTGTGACAATGCGCGGCACCTGAACAAACGGACGCTGCAACTTGACAGAACATGACATGTGCACACAGGTTGGGCGAGGGTTCTGCGTATGCGGTGGCCATATCCCATCCTACCCCACCGCAGACTTCCCGCGTGGACGCGTAGACGCGTGGCCGCCGCTGCGGACAGTAAAGCACTCAGGCAACACAGTACGGCGGCATCGTGGCCAACTGCGTATTCTCCGGCGCGCGGCACGCATATTAAAAGCGCGGGGCCTGCACAAAATGACAACAGCGACCGCGCCACCTGGGTGTCGGCCAGCACCGGTGGCTGATTTAGGAGGCGCTTTGTTTGGCCAAGAGGGTCTGCAAATGGGCAGCGACAAACTCTCGAGTGCCAAGGGACACCAAGGGCAACTATGCCATGGTGGGCTGCGGGGTCCCCAACCCAAACGTCATGGTCAAAGGCGAGCAAGCACACACCGTCCGGCAGGGCTGCAGCACTGCTCCACACGCGTTTTCTTTCTTTTCTTCGCACTCTTCCACCGTCAACCGCAGTCAGCACCTACGTCTACCTACGTCCTGCCCTACCGCTTCGGGCGGTTCGGGACGCGGCTCGGCTGAGGCCCGCTGGTCCAACGGGCGTCTGCGAGGAGCTCGTGCAAGGCTGGGGCTGGTCCGGCAGCACCTGGCTCAGCGTGCAGCGGCAGCTTGGGGAAGGTGGTTACAAGCGCCCGCTGCGCGCAGCAACAGCAACGAGGCCACTCCACCGGAGCACCCAGGCTGCACCTGGGCGGAGTGCTGCCGGCGTGGCGAAAGTGCGGCCTGGCGCGACCAGTTTCGCCTCCTACCTCGAGCCCAAACACGAGGCGGCACCGCCTGCCGCAGTCGACGAGCTCGGGGTAAGTAAATTAATTGCCTTCGGTTGCGCGAAGCAGCTGTGCGCACAACAGCGCCTGGCAGGGTGCCGTTGCAGACCACCTCGATGCGCCGGGCGTCGTGAATGGGCACGCCAGCATCGTGTGCAGTGCCGGAGGCCGCAGCCCTCCTACCCTTCGTGCGTTTATGGTATGCTCGCGAGTCTGTGTACGTGTGGGACACCGGCTCGCCACTCCAACTGTACGCAAAACCGCGACGACGAGCATCTTCAAGAACAAATTGTAGCTGTTCGTACATACATCGTAGATCGTCGATCGGATATCCTGCGTGGGGCATGTATACGGACACAAACCGGATGGTGTGCGTACCGTTCTTCAGGTAAAAATACATCAAGCTGTCATCGAGCACACATAGCACACGAACTTGTTGCACACAAGCTTTATGTTTGGAGTGTAACGCAATCGCAACACCTGCACAAGCTGTGGCCTTGCGTGAACCATACAATAAATGACCTCCATCCAATGTTAATTTGTCGATGCCGGCCCTAGGCCCTAGTCTCGCTGAAAAGGACCACATCCCACAAGCATTGCTGCATCTCACCCAATAACTCCACAAGTTTTGCGTTTGAATGAAGTCGTGCATTTTTACAATAGATGTGCATATGCGCCTGATTTGAATTCACTTGCACTGGTTCATCGCCATGTCTTGCATCTGTCGGCTTAACCACATAAACAGGTTGGCCCGTCGTGAGCGACCGAGAATTTGCACCTGCTGAAAATTCAAGCTTTGCGCGAGATGAAAACGCAGGTGCGTGTTCCGAAAATGGACTCGAACGGAAATGTCCCTAGGCGGTGCCACGACCTCCTTTGCTCTTGCCCTTGCCCTTATTTGTCATGTCCTTCTGCAGCATCTACATTGCTCGCGTGATCAACTGACGAAGTTCCGAGCTATTCTGAAACTCCGACCATTGCGCCCACTCGTCAGACCACTGGCATTCCAGCTGCTGAGCTTTGATAGATAAGGAAACCACAACACCGTCATCGGTGAATATTGAAGTTAATAAGACTGCTGGGAAGCCTCTTACGAATATGAAAAAAAGATTGCCCGAAGGAATCCCCCCAAACCCTTCCGCACTTCGGTCTTGATGCTCGTCCTGGGGCATCAGCAGATGGGCACCTAGCGCGCGACGCGCGCGGGGACTTCCATGCATCTCAAGCAATCACTGCCAAACTGCATCGCCGTGGCCACGAGCATACAGAGCTGACGGATCTGGCTGCAGTCTGTGGCAGTGTCCGTGGCAGACGGTTCGCATTGTACAGCATGCAGCGGTAACACGCATGCTGAAGAAGGCACGTTGCCGGTTCGGCAGAAGCGACAAGCCCGTTGCGCAGATGGTGTCGTCACATGTGCAGCATCGAGCAACAGTGGACATACAGGCCACAGTAGGTGCATTCAGCGGCGTTGTTTCAGGCCCTGTTTCAGTCTAGTGACCTGGATCTGGTGACACATACGCTTTGGCTGGCAGCTGCGCAAGGCACCACATGCAAAACCACTGCAATGTTCAAGAAGCAACGTTTGTCGTCGCGGCAGGGCATTGGGGGCGAGTACATGCGCACCTGCGGGAACTCAATTCAGCCTAAGCAGGTCACGCCAAGGTCCGCACGCTGGCCGGCTCGATTGGCTAAAGCATGCGAACTATCCGATAGCCATGCGCAATCAGAACCGTCATCACCACGAACATTAGAGCAGCGAGGGCAGGCAACACTGTGAAATGTTGGTCCTGAACCTGTGAGTGGCTGGATCGCACACTCCAAGCCAAGGCGTGCTGTCTCAGCAAACTCGTTTCGAGGCCGCCTGTTCTGCTGACCGTTCAATGGGAGCTGTCGCGAGTTTTGTATTTTCAGAGCCGGATAACTCAGGGAGGGCCTGAATGTGCGCGCGTTGCGCCCCGGCAAGGGGAGGCAGTACTGGAATGTGCGATCGATAAAGCAACCTCGGCGATCCGCGGCGCTCGCGACAGACGGGACGGCGCAATGCGTCTGCAGTGAAATGAACGATATTGAACGCCAGCGTGAGAAGTTGCGCGAAGCATTCCTCCGACTTTGCCGCACCACGTTGCATGGTGCTCAACGTGGTTTCGATGCAGCCAACCTATCGAGGCCCCGGAAGTCTTGAACGACGCTGAGACGCTGCGCGTGGCCTGGCCACCACAACCTTGAGGTGTCCCAATCTGTCCCACCTATCGGAGTGTGCGTCATGTCGATGCCACCGGATTGTGAGGACACGGTATTCTCCATATCAGAAATCTGCAGCAGGGCGGTCTGGGCTTATTTAAGTATTCAGTGCACGTTCCCTCCTCCAAAAAAAGCATCGAAGCGAGCGACATGAGCTCACCTTGCCGGGCGAATGCCATTCCTGTTTGTCGTGATGGTGCCGCAGCGGCTGGAGCACCCACAAACACAAGCACAGGCAGCTCGCCCTATGAGGCTGAAGCTTCGCACAGAACAGAACCAGTGCCGTCAAATTCCGTCAAGGCTTGCAGCCATCGATAATGATTTTGGGCTTCGCCTCCGTGCTTATGCAAGAGCAATACGAGATGCACTTTTGCTCCGCTGCTTCATTGCAGAGACGCCCAGGGGTAGCGGAAGCAGCAGAAGCAGCTCTAGTCACAGCCTCGGCTCTCGCCATTCTACCAGATGCTGTTGCTTTACTGGATGGTCTCCGAGCACCGGTCGGAGGAGGAGATGCACACCGAACTCATCCTCGAACACCTGCAGAGAAAAGTCCGGCAACCCGCACGGCCGCTTTTACCACCGTGCACCTGAGACAGCTCGTTCCTTTGAAGCGAGAAACCCACTTCCTCCAAGGGCATTGAAGACTTTGTTGTGGGACGAGACGAATTTAAGGAACGTCACATTGACCCTCTTTCGAACTCTTTCAAGGTATCTCCTCCACCTTCGGCTGCAGGCTGCCGCGCTCGACAACCCCCAGGTCACCGCCTCGGCAGACTGCGATCTAAACGAGGCTTGCAGCGGCTTTCAGTCACAATCCAAAGGTCTCCGGCCGTTCTTGCATGTTGGATCATCCGACTGGTCGCGCGCAAGCTCGAAAAAGAGGAGCCTGAAGCATCCGGGCACAGAGCAAAAGGCAATCCAGGAAGCCAGGAGACAGAGACGATTAGCCTGGAAGCTTGCATGCGGCCGTTCAGTGATAGCGCTCACGCTCCAACAGAAATGGGGAGTGATGTTTTCGGGATCCTATAGCTGCCATTGATGGTGTGTCCAGGGCTGCTGCGTTGAGGGCATTGGAGCTAACAAGAAAAAGGAGCCGTGACGAAGCAAACTCCACCGAAAGAGCCCTTTGAGCCACCCACCCAACCTGCCCTGCTGATGCCACACAGGGAAGCAAACCATGGTCCATTATTCCGACTGCTGCACTTCGGGACGTGTGTGGGCATGATGTTTTGCCCCGGGCCACGGTTTGTTTGGATGGTATCCAGACGTGTGACAACGTCCACAGCAGGAACGACCCTCGGACCCGGCTGAGCTGCAATGTTCGGGTCTCTGGGGCCTCAGAAACATAAGCTGGGGCTAGGAGCACGAACGGGCGCAAGCTTGTAACACCAATCGGAAACGAACAGGCCAACAAGGCGACCCCTCCTTTTAGTGCAGGGCGACTTGGCGCTACAAGGTCTTTGCGAGGCTTGAAACAACCCTCACAACTCGCTGCGCTGGGTCATCTGCTCCTGGAAGGCGACCAGGTGGTACGGACTCACGAAAAAGAAGGCGCACCGCTTCCTGTCAAAGTAGAAGACCTCGCCTCCAAAGGAAAGGAAAGGCTGTCCTCCAAAGTCAAGAGGCGGGTCAGGCTGAGGCCATCGGCACCCTGTTCCGCGATCATCTTCATCAATGTCCTGGCGTGTCGATTTGCCTTCGGGCTCTCAACACTGTACTCCACCTCCTGCTTCCACCGGAGCAAGCGGTTCGCCCACGCCAGTTCCCTCAAGCCGGTTCCCGTGTCCTTCAACACCGAGCCGTTAGCGTGGAGCTTGCGCATGCACTCGGTCACCTCCGACTCCTCGAGGTTGCCGACCCAGAGCGTTTCCAACTGCCCCTTGTCCCGTGGGAAGGCGTCCTGGTAGTGGTTGCTCAAAATGATGACGCCAAGCACGGGTCTTCTGAGTCGTGTCATCATAGACCATGCCCTTCAAGTCCTCGAAGACTCTTGTCACATCAGCATCCTCGGCATCGTGGGGGATGACGGTGATGTTCTGCCGGCTCCTCGTAGACCTGGCTGATGATGCGCTGCATGTGGCCCTTGTGGGCGTGCTGTGAACCACACACGTGGTCCAAGTCTAAGCCCAACTGCATGGCGTGCGCCTCGAGAGCATACTATAGTGGTGCATGTTGGTCTTGTGAACTGCTCCAAGACCACGCTTGTTTTGCCCACTTGGCGGCGGCCGAGCCCCACGATGAGGCGGATCTCGCTGGGGGCCCGGCTGCGCTCGACAATCTCGGCAAGCTCTGTCGACAAACCCGTGCGGTTGACGTAGTTTGTCGGAAACTCGTGGTGGTAGGGCAGCATCATCTTGTTGGCAAGGCTGGTCAGGAAGGCATCGCATGGGTTAGGCATCGGGTACATGAAGGACCACATCTGCATGCCTGACCAAATCGCGCTGCCAAATATGCCGAAGACAAAATTCAGCGCGGTGAAGCCCAAAGTCCAGCGCTCACGACAGCGACGCAAACGAGCATCGTGCATCGTCGTCTGCATCAACGTCGTCAGGCACAGCCTTACAGCAGCAGGCAGCAGGCGCACGAGCCCACCGCTGCAAGAAAAGCTAGACACACAGCTTCCAACATATGCGAAATCCGAGCTTGAGCCCTGAACCGGTGCATGAGAAGCTGAGTCTGGCATGGCGGTTGACAATAACACATCGGTAGGATTTGCGCACACTAGCAACTGATGCGATGAGTCCGTCTGCCGACAGCTGCTGCTCGTTCATTCTTCACACGAGCAACAACTCGGTTGGAATATCAAACTGCCTTCACAACTCAATTTTGATAATTATCTCACGAAGTGTAGGCGGAATAGCACAGCCAACTCCCAATGCTTGCGAATGTATTAAGGCACAACGCCACTCGATCCTCCATATTTCGCTTGTTTTGCAAACACAGGGTGTGAACATGCTGATGACGAGCGAGACGTTTTGGGAGCTTTTTGTGAACAAAGAAGGTTTGTGCCGCAGAGAAGTCAGCCCGCGGCAAATCGTTCCTGCGTGACATGCTAGGGCGCGTGGTATCCTTGACTTGTGTGTCGTGCAAGTCTTCACTTACATGCAATCCAGCACCGCTCACAACAAGAGGAATTCTGTATTGAAAAAACTCGCTCATGTGCTGGTGTAGTAGATTAGTAGGCAGCTGTTTGTGTTTCTGGGCATGGGCTATAATGGTGCTCCAAGCTGCTGCATGGCCGGAGCTGCCGTGATCCGCTTGCGGAGGTTTTCCAAGGCTACCTTTGCCTGCAACGCAGTCCGAGAAAAGAGCTCTGCCACAGAGAAAGCTCTGCTCTGCCGCCCGCACGATCGGGCCTTGCCCTTCGAGCAGGTGACCGCCTCACCTCGCCAGGTTTCGGGCTTTCTCGCCCCTTTGTACTTCTTTAAGATGTGGTACAGGTGGACCTGCGATGCTGAGGCGTCAGGAGCGGATGATCTGCCGAGAAGCCAGGCCAATGCCTTGTCGGCGGAAGCCTTCAGCTTCTTGGCCGGCGCTTCCTCCTTTCCGTTCTCTTTACCCTCCTGCAAACCAAACAGAGTCTCTGCAAGAGAGTCTCGACCGGTTTTATCTGTTGGATCCTTCAGCTCTCCACAGTTCGTGATGACGGCCTTTGCATCACCTAGACCCGGCCTTAGCTGGGCGACGAGATATCAGCAAACCAGGGCCGGTGCAAGGCCGACCGGAACGCCAGCACACCGTGATGCTTCTGTGATCGGCCTGTCAGTGTGAACTGCACGAAAAAACACCAGTTTTGGGCCCTCTGAGACATTGGCAGAGCTCGGATCCGGCATCCGCTGTGCCGCAGGTTTCTTCGATCCCTTGGACTGTACCAAAGCTCCACCAATCTACGAAAATCTATGACATGTCTCTTGCGCCGTTGTCAAGGCAAGGGTCGCCGCACTGTGCCCATGCCTTCAACCACCCGCCCGAAGACCACATGCTTCAGATCCAGCTTCGGATAGGCCTGCGGCTGGATCTCAAGCACGAAGTTAGAAGTGGTCTGATTTGGGTCCCCCACCTTCGTCAGTATGAAGAACTGAGAGCCTGAAGCCACAGAAGACCCGTTCAGCGCCGGCCCCGGGCGGCCCGCACGCTGTGTAAGGAGGGAGCTGTTTGTGTTTGGCCCCCGGTTCGCCATGCTCAGCAGCCCTCACCAGGTGGCAGGGCAGGCAAGGGAGGGCCCAGGTGCGCAGCGTTGCATCGAAACGTTCCTGCCGAGTCGTGGGAGAGGTCGAAGCTCTCGTCCTCGAAGGTTGGGCCGTATACCTTGGTGGCTCGAAAACTTGGCTCTCCCTCCACTGCAAATGCTGCTCTTCTGATGCTCCCGGCAGACTCGCCACCTGTTCCGTCGCCTCTTGTTATGTCGCCACCTGCGCTCAAAGAAAAAGGACAGTCTCGGCTTTGGCACAAGATGTGGCCTTGGATGGCAAACCCCGGTACCACCTCGTGCGCGCCGTTTCTTGCCACTTCTTGTCGCTTTGCCGTGGGACTCTTCAGGCTCCCCACTCGATGAAAGGCGTTGCCCTTCAGGTGCAGCGGCTTGCCAAACCTTCCACAGACAAAGCTGCCAGCAGGCCTTCTAAAGCCGCACCGCTTCTCAAAACATTCCCTCAGCCAGTGGCTCACCGAGGCCCTGTTCCCCGGTGCACAGACATCGAAAGTTCTCGGCCTGGGCAAAGCAGAGCAAGTGCTTGCTGCACGGCACATGGCTGTACTTGTGTCTTTCACCGAAAAGGACCAGTAAAGTCTTCAACAGCGTTGCTTCGGCTTCCACTGCATTTCTCCCCGAAAGAATGGCTCATGTCTCGGCGACAGAAGTCGAGGACAATGAATGAGGCCTAATGTTAAGCACCGCACGGTCTTGGGGACCAGATCCGAGAACAATTCACCTCAGCTTTCGAGAAGAGACTTGGAGGTGGAACAGGTCTGCACTTGCTGCCACGGGTCAGACGACGCGCACTGCTGGATGCCCCGCCACCTGCGGAATCGCTACACGTTTCAAGACCCATCGAAGAATTGCGACAATCGACCGTGCAACTCGAGCCGACCTTGCCATGACATTATGCATGCGTGTCAACACAACAGATACAGACAAACTTCACCTGATCGGCCCCTCCTCGACGTCCAGAAACACGCGAGGTCGCTCCGGGAAGCTCTCTCGTGCTCGCTTCTGCGCCTCCTTCCTGACTTCAGCCTCGGTAGCATCCGGGTTCTTGCCTAAGCTTAGTTTCACTTGACCTCAGAAGGAAACGTCACTCTTGTCCAGGCGCCACTGGTTGGGAGCATTGTTTCCTACCTGTCCAGAAAGCAGAGCACACAAGAGCCCCCAGATCTCAACCGCAGGAAGTTAATGCCAACGCTGCCTTCAGCGACCCCCTGCCGACAAGACGTGAAGACGCCAGGGCGAATCCCAAGCAAGACCTAGAGGGGGCAGAAGGAAGAAACATGTCAAGAAGTTTCATAGTCTCTGGGTGCCCGGCATGATCAGAGCCAGGCCAAACACTGCAGCAACACCCTACGCAATCTGCATCTGTCTAGTCGTTTGATTGAGCAGATGTCTTTCCCTGATGATCCACTGAATGACCTCCCAACTACACAGCTAGGTCTCATCGTGTTGCTGTACGTAGCTCATGAGCTGCTCACAGGTCGGGATGGCCATAGTAGCGTCATATTCCCCGCCAAGTTTCATGAGCCAAATGCATCTGGCGACACCCTGATGCAGAACCTTCCTTCTGGAAGGTGAATACAACGTACTCGGTGCTAAAGGCAAAAACGATGCCCACATAAAGGCCGTTGCTACGCTCATCACATCTCATCGTCGCAGACGTCAGCAGCACAAACATGCATGAACAAAAATTTGTGCACACTTCTCCATCAACGAGGTCATCGCTTATCCCACTCTTTTTATCCCCAGGCGACGCTTGGGTAGTAGCAGCAGCTGCAGTAATTGCAGTAGTTCGTAGTAGCAGCAGGAGGAAGTCGCAAAAATAGGCAAGTAGCATTTACTGACTAGTAGTGAGTACAGTAGGACTTCGCAGTGCGTTCCTCGTAGCTTGTCGTTTTCCATTAGTAGGCAGCCAACTTAGCATGACTGAGCAGGTACTAGGTAGTAGTCATTAGTTAATCGCTTGTTCTTAGTCGATAGTGGTTAGTAGCTAGTAGTTAGGTTGTTTTGAATTTGGTCGGACTTTTCCCCGAAACTGCGTTGCTATTCTGTTGACTCAAGGGCCCTACGGCAGCGGTAAATCAGCTATACATATCACGGTCATGGCATGCAGCACTCACAAATTAAGTAGGATTCGCACTCAACCTGTTCTCATGCCGTGATAGGAAAACAAACGATGAATTAGCCACAAGAGGTACAACATAGAGTTGTCCTTTGGAGAGTGACATCTGCAGTCTACTCAGCCTACTCAGCTACATTGGTACACTCTCAAGGTGTCCAGGTAGTAGCGTCTGCGAACTACAGTTCTACAGCTTAGCACGGCTCACTCTGTACACGCCTGTTTCAATTACCTTGATTATAAAATCAGGCTTCATTGATTTCGTGAGACAGTCAGCCGCTTGGGTTGCGGTATCGATCCAGTCGATCCGGTCGCCTCCGCAAGGGTAGGCTCTGCAGCTCCTTTCTCCAATTTCCGTGAGAACGGATTGGCGCAGAGCGCTCAACTCAATCTGAAGACGTTTGTCCTGAACCCGAGAAGGGGTTTCAGTGTTCAGATGGTCGGCTAGGCTTCTGCAGTCTGTGAGACAAACGTGTGGAA
>BGNK01004513.1:0-10855 GCA_003297005.1 Symbiodinium sp. clade A Y106
CAGTCTGTTCTGCAGGGCGAGCCGATCCTACCAGCCGGCCTTACAAGGGGTAACGTGTGGCAGAATTTTGAAGATCTGCGTGGCGTACCCGATGGGGACGCCGATGAGCACCAGGTCGAAGATGCGGATGTTGAACCACCGCAGGAAGACGATGATGAACCATCATATGGTCTTCTTGATGGGCCGGGACCTCTTGCGTCAATTTTTGAGAATGACGAGACAGAGGAACAGGCCGAGAGNNTGACGCCGAAAGGACTCCCAGTAGAAGGTCGAGTCGCAACGAGTTGTTGGATGACCTTCCGGCATCCATTCGTGCAACCTTCGAACAACGCAGAGTCGAAGAAGAAGCCAACTTGAGTACTCGTAAGAGACTTAAGGGTTTTTGGTCAAACCGTCTTTCTACGAAAGAACAGGTTGAGCAGGAACTTAAGGACCTCCCGGAGGCCTTAAAATACTGGGACTGCACACCGGCCGTACGACTCCGCATCGNCTTAAGGACCTCCCGGAGGCCTTAAAATACTGGGACTGCACACCGGCCGTACGACTCCGCATCGACGGTTCCAGAGCCAAGGAGTGGAAGAAGTACGAAGACTTTCAAGCGGCGATACCACTGAAGGGTCAGCAGCTTAAGGAATTGCTGGATGCAGGCCATACCCCTATTCCATCAAAGTGGGTAGATACAATTAAGAACTTCCATGAACGCCTCAAGCCAGACTATGATCCCGAGTTNCTTGTGTCATGCGGGAATTTTGAAGATTCCGCGGATGTAAGGACAGACGCTCCTACATCAGACTTAGAGACACATGCCTTGGTGTCTGCCTTTGCAGCCTCTAACGGGGTTCCCGTAGAGTCGTCAGATATCCGCAACGCGTATTTTCAAGCCGAACCTATCGATAGAGTGGTATTGATGCGTCAACCCACTGGAGGTCTTCCAGGGGTAGACCCGGAGGCAATACTNCTTGTGAGTGCTGCATGCCATGACCGTGATATGTATAGCTGACTTACCGCTGCCATAGGGCCCTTGAGTCAACAGAATAGCAACGCAGTTTCGGGGAAAAGTCCGACCAAATTCAAAGAGAGCTTTCAGCACAAGCTTGCGACCCCCATAATAACAGCAACTGTAGCAGCGCTACACTTTTGCCATTGGCAGGAGTGCGGCACCAAGGGAACCATTCCCAACCAGACCATCCCTGAGCGGGAGAAGACGAAGGAGACCCTTTACTGCACGAGACGACAAGCTGTGGTATACATCGAGGTCGGTTGTCCGCTGAAGCAGAACGACAGGGAGTTGATATTGTATTCACGCAAACACCTTGATGTGGCTCTCAAGCAAGTCCTGAGGGCACATGCAATCCTTTGAACCAAACAGGTTATTATCTCCTTTGCCGGATACGACAAGCACATCCATCTCAGGAATCCCTACTGTCGCTACTGCGAAGTGGAAGCATGTGCCCAATGCACATCCTCCAAGCCCGGAGAGGAGGACGAAGCAGCGACTTGCTTTGAGAAACCTCTCAAATGTCAGTCGACTCAGCCTTTGCGTTTGCTTGAAGGTAGTAGATGGGGGCCAGTGGGATGCGCTCAAGCATGTTTTGCTTGGGGATCTTGGGGCCGGGGCCTTCGGAATTGCAGCGTAGAGGGAAGAGCTCAGGGCTTAGAAGCACACTGCTTCGGAGTTTCGGCGACCTGCTGAAAGATGCAGAAACTGTGCACAGACCTAGGTGGAGAAATGCCAGAAGTGCATGATGGGCTACACTCTGCCATTTGGCTGCACTCGGATCCTTCCGGGCCTGGGATTCGGGATGCTTCGAAGCACTTTGGCGTTCCTCACTCTTGCTGTTGTCTCAAAGTCAAAGACGGCTCGGGGGAATTCCGCTCATGCTACGTGTTTGTTGCCACGCCACGGGCCGAGGTCAGAAGATGGGAAGGAGCTTGGGCTTGGGTTGCAAACTTCGAAA
Source organism: Symbiodinium sp. clade A Y106 (assembly GCA_003297005.1). Classification (NCBI taxonomy): domain Eukaryota; class Dinophyceae; order Suessiales; family Symbiodiniaceae; genus Symbiodinium; species Symbiodinium sp. clade A. The sequence goes on from BGNK01004513.1 coordinate 1,959, forward strand.
CGACGTGCGGTGAACATGCACTATCATGTGAGAGCATTTTGCCAACAAGATGCTGATGCTGTTGATGCCAGTCAAGCACAAGCCGTATGAAGTCGAGGAGTGCACTAGCCACGGCGATGACATTTTCTTGGTGCTCGCTGCAATTGCTGCGGTCGCAGGGCTGCTGGGTGCGTGCCCAGAGTGCAAGATGCAGCTTTGGTCTAGAATGTGCTGGTCTCCACGGTAGGTCTCTAGGGCTGCGTTTGCTGACATCCAGAGATTAACTACTCTGACTGGCAAAGCAGCCGCTCACACCACAAGTGCACTCCGAGGGGCTGGTATGTGAGCTTGGCCATGAAGCCAACTGTGAATGTGGAGGGTCTCCAGCAGCCTGGCTGTGTTGCTGAGCTATGGGACTCGTCTTGTCAGGCCATTGCTGAGAGTCGGGAGCAACTTCGCGCAGCATGAGTGCATATGAGCGCATAGGAATGCTGTAAAGCACGATGTGCCCTGCCAAGGTACGCGCAGTCAAGCCACATGCGAATGATGATCACTCAGGCAGGGTGCTGCTGGCCTTAGACAAGCCTCGACCCAATGTGGTGGGGGCCACATCCGTCGGATTTCCCTACTTGTTTGAGAGTGGCCGTGATGGGACTGTCTCTCGCGGCCTCCAATAGCTGATTGGCCTTGTCCGTTCACCTGCTGTGAGCTTGAACAGCAGCCAGCACATGTGCTGGAATGTGAAGCAGGATCACCATGGAGACGAGGGTCAACCATACCCGCCACCCACCTGCATTTGCCGGTTCAGTTGTTAGCTGGTTTTGTGCAGGATTTTTAGGAGAGGTATTTTGTGTGTGATATTTGGGCATATTTCGCGGTAGAGTCTACGCCATGCCTAAAGCTACCCCTCGTGGGAGAGCAATTCGACCTGGACCCGGAAAGATTGTTTATCATTTTCTTCATGCTTGCCCGGCGTATAGGTTCGGTACCAACCTGATGTCCAAAACCGTGGCGGGGCCTGGCGCAACGGCACTCTTTCGCTTCCAGGCGAGTGTGGACCAATGCCAGTCAGGAGTACGGTGCGATGTCTTTTGAACTGACTGCTCCTAGTATCCAAAATTGCGGAGATGAAATAATCTAGGATGTGTGCATGCCCGGAAGGGGGCAGTGCTCCTTTGGGGCTTCCTCGTGCCACTTGTCCGCAAACTTGAACTGATTTGGTTTCCATGGCCTTCATGTCATGTGAGAGAAGGGCCGGACACTGTATTGACGAGACGGTTGGACCACAGGGGCATTTCGGGTTGTCCAGTCTGAGTGCAGTGTGCCATAGTGTGCCCGTGGTGAGTGAAAACTGAGGCTGCTCCTTTGGTTTGCCTTCGTCCTGTTTGCCCGGCCCTCAGGTGTCTTTCTACGCCAACCTTAGAACGCGTACCACCCGCCAACTTATGTACAGCAATGATATCGTAGGCTATGTGGTTCTGTGGGCATCATTTTGAGATTAAAGCCCCTGGCCCTACCGTTTTCATCGGCCATCCTGAGATATCCTGAGTCCTTGGTGCTCGAGGTCAGCAAGGATCTGCTGATTCTCGGCAACCGCCCGGCTTCCACGCCTCGTCAGCTTTGCGAGGCCTCCTCCCTAGCCATTGTGGAGCGCTGTGCAGCCTATTTCGTGATGTGCACACTGCACGCGGCTTGGGTGTAGAGTGGAAACCTTGCAGAGCGTAGGCATTTCTATGAAGATGCAGCGACTAGGCCCAGATTCTTCATAAGGCCGTGCGGTTGCAGAGAATCGCGAGTAGCACCAATTCATATTCAAACCGCCACCGAACTTTCTCTAGAGACATGCCATGTCAAGGAGCTGTTCTGACAAGTCAAACGAAAGATCCCCTCTGCCACCTCAGGTGGTTTTCTGGGGACGGCACAGACAGCGCCTGGCTGCAGCCAGAAAGTCTAGAGTAAGCACATCGAATCGAAGCTTTTCTCTTGCCTATTCCATGCAGCTGGTCATCTACATCGCCATGTGCCAGTGGGTTATCATCTTGCCTTCCCTGCCCTGCATTTTCCCAGGATGGAGCTGATTTGGACCAAGTGTACTTGGATCGTTTGCTCCTACCTGCTTGGTACAATTGGCTTCTTGGCCGGAAGATCGCCGTGGGTGCACTTCCTTCTGTGTGCCAAGTGAACTGAGAATTTGTTGTTTGATCGATTGGAAAGGGTGTCATCAACACATCAAAATCAAAAATAGCACAAGCCCTAGACCCTGGACTGCATCAGAACTGCATTCCCTTGAAACCTCACGAATGTATTGGTCGTGAAGAAAGACAGAGATCTTGATGTTGCGCATCTGGCAGAATCCATGGCACCCTGCTTTGCAGGTGCTGTGGCCTATGGAATCATGATGGCCAAGTTCTTCGTGAGCTTCGACAGTGAACGTGCCACAGCGAGATACAGGGGGAGTGCAGGTATTGTTGATTTTGGCCATTAAGCTTCGTAGTAGAAGGTGACAGGGTTTGACACCTCGAAGTGGTGGAAAAAGTGTTGACATGAAGCACGAACGAGACCGGTGATGTGCTGTGTTGTTCTGTGCAAAGTGAAGACGGCTTGAACATGCACAAATGGTGTGTTAAAACAGCGCAGCATCGCAGCTAGAATGGATCCAGAAACACGGAAGACCTGCATGTGTGTGTGAGTGCGTGCGGTTTTGGCGGCAACGGACATCTCATGTCCGCAGAGCCAGTTGGCCCTTGGCACAGGGTCACTCTCGCAATAGGGCGGAGGGAAGCTCCCTGACCCCGGCCGGACTGCGCCCCGTGCCCTCCTTCGCCCTCGATCGCCGCATTTTAGGCCTCAGCTGTTGGCAAATGTTGTTCAGACAGAAAGCACTGCAGTATTTTGATTGACCCAACTTTGAGTCAGCACATTTGTTCCTTTGTGCAACCTTCGTGAACGTCACGACACTCCCAGAGCCATGCCGATCGCTCCGATGTGCTTCGCGCTGGATGCTGCGGACGCTGAAGACCCACCTCGGCTCGGATCAGAGCCTAGGCAGGAGGATATCTCGACAGCTCGCTGCAGAGTATTTGGGCTTAGTACCCACAGTATCTCAGAGCTTCCAAGTACCATCCGCACAGGTGATGTCAGTGCATCGTTGAGTTGCATGGGGGAACTGCAAAACGAGGTGGTGTGAAATAAGCAATTGAAAGTGAGTAGAAGGCGTTACGAAAGCGGCAAGAAAAGGAAGACGACGCAACGCCAGCTTTGTATCATTCCCCTTTGGCCACTTGTTGTTTATCCCTCCCTCACTTATCTCTTCGCTTCTACATTCTAGACTTGCAAGCAGTCCCACTGTCCCCGCCTCGCACCGATCCTGATCAGCCATCACTGATCAGCGATGCAGTTTCTGTACTTTTGTCCTGATTGACTGAAACCAACTGCTCATGGACCTGCTTGACCAAGGAAAGGAAGGCGCGAGCTTTCAGTCCCCCCAGCCACGTGATTTTCAGCAAGGCCTTGATGGAAGCCACAGCCCGCCACCGACCCAAAGGCACTGACCTTGAAGACATGTACGCCTTCCTGCCTGACCAGCTCGGAAAATGCGACAAGGACGTGGCTGAGCCCGTTGCCACCAAGGCGGTGAGCCTCCACCCGGCTTCCGCTGGTCGTGCGCGCGCAAGCTCCTTGACTCAGATTCGGGCAAGGCCTGCGGTGGCTCCGGCTGCGGCGGCTACGGCTATGGCTTCGGAGGCTCCCAGGAGACGAACGCGAGGTTCAAGTACCGGTGCCAACAGGAAGGGCCTTGTATGGAAGCCTAAGCAGAGCCATACGTGCGAAGCCTTTGCTGGTGATCGAGTTCATCCAGCGCTTCTTCGCCGAGGTGGCTGCTGAACAAGTAGCTCTGCAGCTTTCATTAATTCGGCTATTTCGCATGTGCCTGCCCGAATCCATTCGACTTGCGCACTGCTGCAAGGCTTTGCAAGCGAGGGTTCCAACCCTCCAAACCGAGCCAAATGATTTCGAAGAACTCACCTCTGCAAGATTCTTCACGATGTCTTCAACAAAGTGCAGCCTCGTCTGCTTTCCCTACCGCAGGGTGAGATAAGCATGCCTCAAGATCGGGCCCTGCGCAGCACGACCGTCTTGGAGAGGAATCTCTACGATTCTCTGGCCTGACCTTGAGGCATGGCAGGATTGCCAATGCTTCAGAACTCAGAACGATTGCATGTCTGCCCCGCCTGCAGGGCAGTCGCAGAATGTCCCAGAAATCACCCGGAGCTTCAAAAAGATGCTGGCAACGGCTACTTGTAGTGCCTGGCAGTCGCGAATCTGACTTCTACATTAGGTGCTACGCTCTCCGACTATGTTGCGGTGCTCGAGGCTCGCATATTACCCCACAGTAAAGCTAATGTCAGCCGACTCTGCACATGCATCTTGTGGGGTCTTCGTACAGAGGGGCATGTACGTCTTTGTGCTCCAGGTCAATTCCCCCAAGGTTTTGGCCGACATCTGTTCGAGAAGCTTCGGGTTCATGACTAACTTCTTCCGGCACACCGTGACGTCCTTGAGTTCCGTGATTTCAAGGGGAGATCACTGTCGCTTAGCACCGCCTTGGAGGTTCCCAGAGGCCAGTAGATCGCTGTTCTTGTTTGCAGATATGAGCACTCTCGAAGCTGACACCACATATGTCAGCCCTCGCAATGTAGTATCAAGTGGTGATGTATTGTGGAAGTATGTGGAAGATAAAGTGGACATAGGACCACCATCCTAATTGGGCACCGGGTGATGCGAGCGAACACAGGGCGTCCCAACGATCACGGGAGATGAGCCTGCGGAGGCTTTGTTGAAGGAGGCGCGTCACAGTTGGGGCGGCTGCATGTGCAGACTCGAAGCATAGCTGAGAAACGGTCGTGTCATCGGACATGCGATGCCTCGGACATAAGTGTCGAACTTCGGATGTCAAGCCACAAAGAATCAAGAGGAGGCGAGCTTCTGGTTGTGCCAGAGACTCTCTCACAGGGAGAGAGGGGTCCGGCTCCTTTGAAAAGAAGGATAGTCGGCACATATGCAGTCGTGTCAACAACCGCCAGGCCGTGCAGAAAGCAGTTGGCCACAGCCTCAGGGAGCCGGAGTGGGAGTGCATTGCGGGGCTCTGCAGCCTGCTTGGATTGGAGCCAGGCCCTCTAGGCTCTCTGATGCTCTCTGCACTATGATCTGGTTTGGGATCGTGCAAAGGCCGATGCGCACTGTCATTAAACATGTGGGCTCGGAACCAGGTGAGGACGTTGCCAAGGACATCATTGCCGTCTCGGTCGGTTGGAATTTCTCGGAGCACGTGTCCCAGGCTCGCGGCAGCTGGCAAGTTTCAAAACAGAGGTGTGCTGCAAAAGGTGAGATCCCAAAGTTTGAGGCTCACAACCCTGAGGCATTCCCTCGAAAGCCTCGGGAGTTTGCTTCTTGTGAGTGGGTGGGTCGGCACGTGCTTGTGTGTGGTGTTTTATTGTTTACTCTGGTTCGCTGGTCTCTGACTCCTTGCAGAGTGCCTTAGTCAGTGGAGATTCTCAACTCTCGAACGACGCTATGTGACGAAGGCTCTTTGCTGGGGTCTTGCCTTATCCGAAACCGTAAACATGCCCAAACACGAAGTCTTACTTAGCCGGGAATTTCCAAACCGGAGACTTCCCCATGATCAGGGCCATGATGATGCTGAGTATGATGGTGATTATGGGAACGGCGACCAGGATGCTGCTGTGCGTTTATTGTGTTCTTGTAAGCATAAGGTAGCAGACAGCGATCTTCAACATGGCTTTCATGATGACGTTGATCCAGATGTCGATGACCATGTTCACGTTTTTATTGTTGTTGTCGTTGTCGTTGTCTCGTCGTTGTTGTTTTTGTTGTAGCTGTTGTTGTGGTTTTTGTTGATATCTAGGATGTCAGAATTTACTGCCGCGCCTTCGCTTCACGGTGTCTTCGTCCCAGTGTTTCGTTCCTTCAGGTTCAAAACAAGTGACGTAGTTTTGAATGACTTGGTATCCCCCCTTCGCTGTCTGTGAAATGTGTGAACGGGGAGAAATGGATCGCGCCTTGATTGCTGTTGGTGAGCCCTGCATTTGCGTCGTGCATGCAAAATGGCGTGGACAGTTACACAGGGATCAAAAGCGGTTGTGTCGATTCTCGAAACAATTGGAGCATCACATTTCCGTCGCACGTCAGCAGGTGAAACAGGCCGGCCTGTCGCTGCCACGATCTGCGTCCAGCCTCCTTAAAATGGAAGCGCCAAACGTTCGAGCTGGTCAACTTACTAAGCGTTGCGACTTCCAGCATTTCAGCTCAAGAGCGAAACCCGCCAGCCTGGCAGGTCAGGCACTTCATTGACGAAGAGGCCTGAGGGAATTGCTTTGTAATGCCTTCCATGGTCGGGTCTGACAGACTTGGTGTGCTGGCTGTTTCGGGTTGTGGCACCGCCCCTTGCCAGAGACCTCGGTGATGCAGATTCAAGTCCTGAAAGTGAAGCGGGAGAGCATCATCTTTGCCTGAGAGGCCCGTGTGAAGGAAGAAAGGCAAGTGATGGATGCGAGCTGAAGCGTTTTATCCTGGCATTTGTTTGGGCATTGAGTTTCTTGAAATGAAACCAGCTATGCATGGGACCAATGTCCACCCCTATGCAGTTTCTCGTTCCTCGCCCCACCAAGTCAACATCGTCTTTGACGCGGAGACTCCGACCTCTCCAGTTCGCGAAGTCCCCCCTTTCCTACCTTATCCCTGTCTCTCATGCATGCAGGTCGCAGAGTTCCACGTGGAGCACGGTGAGCCGAAGGAGACCCCAGAGGGCAGCAGCGATGAGGCCGAAGTGTTTGTCATCCTAGTCCTCTTATCATCGTCATGGAAAGCATCAACCAGAAATGCCAAGTTCAAAATCACTAGCTGCAGCAGTAGCATTAGAGCTGTCGTCGTGGTAGAGGCAGTGCAGGAAGGTTTAGGTTTAGGTTCAGTTGCAAGGCTACGGCTGTGGACGTTCGACGGTTCGGCAAACGTCTTCCGGTGTGGATTACGAAGCTTCGGCTCCTCCCAGTTCCAGTAGGCTTTTGACTTACTGAGCGTGGCTTCCAGACTCCAACCGTGGTTCGAAAGGGTCAGAATCTATTGTTATCGAAAGAGTGTTGTGTTTTGGGGACCAGAAGCAGAGGAGCAGCGGTAGTGGCAGTGACCTGTAATTGCGATCAGCCTATGGTCAGTGTCGTCGTCGGAGTAGTAGTCCAGTGCTAGCGGGGGCATCAGCGCCAGAGTTGCAGCATAAGCAGCATGGGTAGCAGTAGTGAGCAATCGGAAGCAAAAGTTGCAGGCAGAGACAACGGCCAGCGCGGTTGGTTGCCTGAAAACACAGACAGTGGGTGTGGTCGCCCACAAATTTTGAGGTCTTGTGGCAGACAACACCAACACACACCAACTGCATCCAACCTTCAGTCCCCGAGGTTTGCATGCCAAAGTACTAAGCTTCCACCCTTCTCTTCGAACCACTTCCGGCGCTGCACCGCAGTTCAATGGGGCTTGCGGCGCGATATCGAAGCAAGTCCTGGAGAAATGGTGGCTTGGACATAGACCATAGACGAGTCGAGACGACCTACGATCTCACAACAGCAAAAGCAAATCACCGTTGCCATGTCTGAGAAACGGAACAACCAGGGTTCAAGGTGCAAGGCAGGTTGGCTTGTAGTACCGTATCATAACTTGCATGGTTAGGAATAGGACAGTTTCGGAATTGGGGGCTTGGGTTTTCTACTGCCGGGTGACACATTCTGGCTGAAGGCTTAAACGCCTCATGCGGAGTAGCTTTTTGATCGGATAACTGCTTTCTCTGACAAGATCAGACCAAGCATGACCAGAATGCTATCCTATTCGGCTCATCCGAAACGCATCAAGTTGTGTTTTGGCCAACCAGCCCACGAAAGAGACTATGCCAGCTAGTAACTAGCAGTTTCAGACAGGAGGCTCGCCTGCTGGATCAGAAACCAGAGACCGTGCATCCGACTCTGACCAATGTTTAGACATGCGGGAACAGGGCAGCTGCGGTTCCAATGTCGACGTCTCCATTAACATTTCTGGGCCGGACCGTCCGGCCACTCTTCCAGGCATATCCACTTGGACGGCCATGGCCACGAGTTTGAGGTCGAGGACCTCAAGCTACTGGGATTTGTATGTCCCAGCGCACCAGGTCCACTTTGGACGGTCTGGACATCAGTCGAGCTTGCCGGAAGGATGAGAGTTCCCAGGTCCGGACTCCGTGACAGCCGTCCTAAGGAACAATCTCAAGAGCCTTGAGACAGCGCCGACATCCTACGTGATCTTCATGAAAGAGGACTCCAGGCCCGTGGGGAGCAGAAGAAAGAGATGCCGGTGAATCACATTGCCATAGCATTTCCGACATCGATATCGCTATAGTTTCGCAAGTCTTCCAAACTCAATAAACGAGGATGCCCCACGCTGTGTTGCAGAGCGGCTTTCCTTCACACCTGTATCTCAGCGCTAATGCCTCGTACCGCACTGGGATACAAAAAGCGTGCAGCTTGCACCAGGGACAAGGCCATCGAGGCAGTCAAGGATTCTGGCATCAGAATCAAGGACTTGCCCTCCTTTCAGTTTTAGGTGCGGCGATGGTGCATGATCTTGTCTAATGCCTAAGACGATTCGCAGAAACAGGCAATTCTACAACAAAAATCACGAAAGCTAGCTCTTTGGATCTTGCGGGAGTTGTCGTTTACAAATTACTTGCTAGGTAGTTCAATGGGTGCAACGAAGGCCTATGGCCTTAAAAGGCCTCAAATCAAAGGATTTAAGGGTCGGAGGGGGGGCCCCCCGTTTTGCTTGATTTAAGGCCCCCGCCCCCCACTCTTCAGGCCTGCAAGCATCGATTTCAGGGAGGG
>BGNK01004513.1:11004-28642 GCA_003297005.1 Symbiodinium sp. clade A Y106
GGTGTCATACTCCTCGGAGGGCACCGAGTTTCACGAACATGCCTGACCATTTTAGTCCTGTGACAGATTCCATGAGTCCAGACTTGCACACTCTAGCTTTCGTAGCCCTGCTCTCAAGTTACAGAAGCTTGCGGCAATCCAATGACAGTTCTCTGCTTGTGAACATCAGGCAGGCATACTGAAATAGCGGATGTTTGGCTGCAAACGACAACGGTGCACGTTACCGTCAGCTGCGAGATCGGGGAAGGCGTGACTCAGGGGAGGCGGCAGTGCAGAGTACTCGCGAAATCCGGCTGGTCGTGAAGATTTGCGAAGGCAGTAGCGTAACCGGCATAACCCTCAAGCACCACATCCGGATCATGTGCTGCGCAAGGATGCAACTTGCTCGCTGCGTGCTGAGACCTACGAGCCTGAGGTGGGTTGTGTTTCTTTCTTTTGGCTACCTCCTCATGGTTCGTCACTGTCGCGGGTTTGAATTCGAAATTGGTGGATTCGTTGCACTAGAGAGAACAGTCCGGGCCCAGGCCGCTGCCTCCATCTCTGTCAGGCCCTCTTCTGGCACAATCTCCACATCACACCGGCTCAGCGGTCGGGGCGTTTCGTGGGGGCCAGCGCAGCTTGCCTGACTGCCTGATATTTAAAGACCAGGAGCCTTCAGGTAGTCTTTCCGTGCTGCCTACGAAGTACGGCTGTGACAAGGTACAGATTTTCTTGGTGTGCATGGCGTGGACAGTTCTGCTCTACCTGCCCTATGCGCACTATATGTGACTTGTCGGAAACAGCAGTCAGCAGTGTGTTTCATTCGTCCCTGGATGGAAATCTCAAAATCCGTGCATTACATGCACGTCGATGCTTGCTACCCATGCTTGTCGTTGATCTTGTTCTCCTTGTCCATGCCGTCATCTCTTCCGTTGCCTGTGCCTCTTTTCGTGCACAGCGAGTGCTCAAAACTGGAGGAACACTCATGAATGAAAGTTCAAGATGCACCGTTCCAGGCACCTCTGCTCCAACCATGCGTTCCCACTCAAGAAAAGCCACGGGTATGCATCAAAAGCTGGCCACAAGGGGTCTGACATGCTATTATGAGATGGCAATTTATGGTTCAACTGGAAGTACGAGCGAGTGTTTGGCGGCATGTGAGAAAAGTCGTGTCGTAAGCGCTGGTCACCTACAAGCATATGCAACACATGCAAGCACACAAGGTTCCAGCGCAGACGTACTGGGCAGAGCCGCGAGAGCCCTTTCAAGAACAGAGAGAACCGAAAGGAAGAGGAAGCTCTGGAAGCTCGGAAGCTCTCTACTACCGGCTCATCGCTCCATCCTCCATCCTCGGCCATCCTTGCAGGGCCGCCTTCTCCTACGCCAACGGCGATGAGCCCAGCCCGGTGGCCGAGAGCGACTTGGCAGCGGAAAAGCGGCCCTACACGTTGGAAGCACTTAAGGCGATTCTGCCATGGATTCTGAGATTCTGAAACTTGGACTCAGGCGTTTTTGTCGGCCTCGTCGTGGGTGCTCAGGCTCATCGACACTGTGATTCGCCCAAGTTCTGTGTGCGGCAATGGAGCTACTTTTTGCCACTCGGATCCGAGGGGAACCGTCGTCTGCCAGGTTGGCCTTTTCGTTGCAAGCAGCATCGGCGCCGACAAATGCAGGGTACCAAGAAAGAACTTCCAGATTCCAGGTGCTGAATCGGTAACACGGCCCAGCCAGACACTGCACGACCGCATCGCCATTCTTGGACAGCAGCCTGTGCGGCCCAATTTGTAGACCATGGAACAGTAACAGACCGGACAGAATAGTGCATGCTTGGGACGCTAGAGTTTAAAGCAGCACGGTCGGATGGACTCAAGTAGCTGAAGTAAGTAGAACCAGGTAGACACTGCATCGCCTCTGCCCGTTAAGCACTTCGAACTCAGGGCCCGTGGTGACCATCCGTGGGTAGGAGGGATGCTGACATGCATGTGGATGAACAGAGAGTCCTGGCTCGTGCTGAGCATCCTGACTTTGGGTGCCAGCTTCTTTCTGCAAGCAACGGTCTTGGGGGGCTGGATGCTTCTTGGACACATTTGGGGTCGAGAGCCTAGGATGAATCTTCGGACTGCAGTGGTCACTTCCTGGAGTCACATACCGAGGCTCTTTCTGGAGAAGCATGAGGACGACGATATGGACGCACCTTGAACAGCAGCAATGGTTGTTGGGTTGTAAGTTGTTTGGAGGCATTTCTAGGCGTAATGTTGAGAAGCAAGGAGGAGCCAGTGTCCTCAATCCTTCCAGCTGGTGCCAGGTGCTGCGGCGCGTAGCCATCGTGGGTGCCGTGGCGCCGCTTCTGTTCAACGCGGCCGCTCAGTTCAAGCGTCACTGAGTGTCTTAAGAGGAGAGGCAGGCTGAGGCTGGGGACTGCTCAACGGGAAGGGAGCGAGACGAGCGACCTTAGGTCTTGTCCACCTTGTTGGTGTCTGCCATGGTCAAGATGGCCAGCCTCTTGTCGTTGAAAATTTTGGCAAATTGGGTGGTAATTAATCCTACATCATTGTTCAGGTCAGTGATGGTTCAGGGCGTCTTCTTCGTATCACAGCCGAGAGAAATGGTCAAGAACGGATAGGAAAATCCGCGAAGGCCTAGGTCCAACCCCCTTGCAGTGAGTCTTCTCAGGACAAGGCCAGCTCGCTTTTCCGGGATGGAGCCTGGAGGAGCCACCTGGGTCTTACACGGCCTTCCGGTTCTGGGACATCGTGCGGAAATTCTTCGTGTTGCTCGGTCCAAAGAGTGTGAGAGCAATCGAGCTTTGTGCGAGAGGAGTGGCTCCATCAGGACATGTACTCTCTAAACTCTGGACTTTGCTGCAGGACTGCGGCATCACAGTAAAGTGATAGGTGTCCCACGAACCCAAGTCGAACGCTGATGGTCGCAGAGCATGTCGCCACAAACCTCAAGCTTGATGTTTAAGATCAACGCCCTTCTGATGGATCACCGAAAAGCTCCGGGCTGCACCTGGCGAGGCTATCCATCCCAATATTCTGGACGTGCATCCTGTGTCTGGATTGTGCAGCGGTCATGCACCGCCAGAAGAAGCAAGACCACCGGCTTTGGCTGCTTGGCCCAGGTTTGGCAACGTTACGAGAGCTCCAGGCTCCCTCCAAATACCCTAAACTCTGCACCTGGATTGCCCGAGTGTGAGCGCCGAAACTCTGCACCCCAAAGACTTGGCAGCCTTTGTAGGACCTTCTAGTAGCTGAAGTCATTAACTAGCGATTCGGTGTCATGACTGGGCCACTCTGCGACACCCCGGCAACGGCTCCTCGTTCGGGCCCATTTCGTCGCCGAACGCAGTATTGCAGCGCTAGCGTCGGAGCACAGTCGCAGACCAACGTCTGGTCGGCGCTTGGCGTCCGCGAGCGATTATCTGCCTGACCGTCAGGATGAAGATGACAATCTTCTCCATTCTTCCATGCCTGCTGGACTTAAAGATCGCTGTGGATGGGGCCTTCCAGGCAGCAAGCTACCACTACGGCAGAGTGATGTTCCGTCGCTTGAGCTGCAGATGCAAAGCCTTAGCCCTCGTGCCAGTGGCAGCCCCAAGCTGCAAAGTTATGACCGTTATGACAGAGCTGCATGCGGAAGTGCTTTAGTAGAAACGAACGAACGATCGAACGCTCCTGAGGAAAAAGCCGGGGGTCACGGCGTGGCTCACGCGAGTACGACGCCTTCCTTCGCCGCTGCCCCACCGGGCGCTTCAGCGAGGCCGGAGGTACACGAAAAATTGAGTGTGCCAAGGACAGAGCGAAACCGTAGGCCTTAGCCGCGTTAGGCGTAAGCCCAAGCACCCTTCACGGTGAAGTGCATAAACATACCGTAACATACCTATATCATACCTGGCATACCCTGGAAGGTAAAACGAAACACCCACAGAAATCCCATCCATATGAAGCGAGAACGAGCATGCTCATACATATAGATGGTACATACCTGCATCTGAAATCGCTTGGGGCCCACACGCGAAGTGGCTGCCGACAATCAGGGGCGCAGTCACAACATCAAGGACAAGTGCGGGTGGCAATAACTAAGCAGCGGATGTTGCGGGTCCTGATGGTTTGTCATGCTGTTTTACATCCGCCTGAGTGCTGGGATGCATTATCGAGCTCTTGAGCTTTCATCGATAAGCCTTGGTCCCAGGTGTGCGAGGCTGCAGATGCCGAAAGGCAGCTCCTCGAGCAGGCCACCGATTGGGGTCATGTTTTTGACCTCTGAACCTGAACTGGTGGGCGCGGGAATTGGCAACCATCTCCACAGATGCATCTGAACTTACATCGTCTGTACAGAACAAAACTCAAGCACCCTCCAAAAACAATCGCCCGAAGCCTAAGTGTCACCTTGGAAGGATGTGTGTGTGATCTGCCTCGAACCTTTCGAAGTCGACCACCAGGTGCGCTGATGCGAACGGCAGATAGCATGGGCGGAGCCTATTTGCATGGGTTGACACTGTCACTGTTGCACTGCCTTCTCCATTGCTGAAGGTGGCAGAACTGCCTTGCAAGCACCTCTTTCATTTCCATTGACCCTCAACGGCATAGCAGCTCCGAAGGCTGTGGTTTTTATATCTGTTTGAAGACGGCAGACTCAAGGTTTCCTGAGGGCTCGCATGCCGTCCATCCAAGGCATCCGGCGCAACTTCAAGAAGAACTGGGCTCTAATGAAGCGGGCGCAGAAAGCCAAATGTCCTTATGGCTGCGGCACTGCGTGACAGTCGAGCAGACTCCAACCTGCTTCAGGTCCGGTTCCAGGCTACGGCCGTAGAAGACTAAGACAAACCAGTGTGCTAGCATCAACCAACTGGAGCAGGTGGAATCTGACCTGCAGGAGTGCTTCAGTCTTCCATGATATTGCCATGCAGGTTTATGGAATTGGTAGGACGATGCGAGACGTCAGCAGAAGGAGATCCGGCCAAGAGCAGATGCGGCACTCAAAGCTCCTGACCCACCCCCGAACAGTATCTAATGGATTGTAATGGGCCGCAAGTCCCAGCGCTGCAGGTGTACACTGTTTGATCGTTCATATGCCTTAACACATCAAACAGGCTGACAGGCACCTTTTGCTTGAAGGTTGCAATGATGGCATATCTGTTAAACCTGGTTTTGTTTTGGTGTGCCTTTCATGATCTCGAAGCATGGCTGCATTTGTCGCCTTGTGGTGGCTTTTCATCCAACAGTCTCACTGCTACTATTTGCTACTAGTAGCCATGGCTGTCGCAGTCATCACAGTCGTTTCTCCTCCGCTGCTTCTGTTCACCTCGTCCTGCTGCCAACTCTCGGCTGCGACCATTGCAACCACCATGATCATGCAGGTTTTGCTCGTCATGGCTGCCTTTGCAGAACTGTCGCCGCTGCCACGATTGTTACTAACTCCCGATGAGACGACGTTGGCGTGCCAATGACGGCTCGATGACGGCTCTTGATTCTAACCTTTCTGTTGGAGTCGCCCAAGAAACAGAGGTAAAAAGATGCACTTGTAAAGAGTTTGGGGATGCCGTTCACAGAAATTTCTCCACTCCGCGACCCCCAGAGCCCCAAAGGCCACGCTAGAGAAAAAGGCAAGCACACAAAATGTGAAGAACTAGAATAGAGCTGAATCCAGAAGACTTCTTGCATTGGGCACTTGTCCCGCACCAATTTATTGTAGTTTCGGGCTGCCTGCGCCGGCAAGTAAGTTGCGCATGCATGGCCAAGGCATCCATGCTTGAGCTTCTTCGGTTGGTTAGGCTTCCTTGACTGGTAAGTTCGGCAAGAAACTGGCTGTCAGTTGTGAAACCGGCGAAGCTTTCGCTTGCACTTGTGCACGATGCTCAGACGTAGCGTGTGCACTAATTAGGGAGCACGATGTCTCAAGATTCCTTCACAGGCGGCACGGTTTAAAAAGGGCGCACTGTTGCAAGTGTCCGATGCACAAAGGCTTGCTCGGCATGACGGTCAGAACTGTCGACATGCTGAGGCAAGTGCCACTACGAGGCCCCCGTCGAACGCACGGGAATGTGTGGCATTGGCATCGGGCCACATCAGTCAACGGATGCTCTGCGGGATCCAAGTCCGACAGGATCAGAAGCACAGAGTCTACATCATCTTCTACAACGCTGCCTTGATTCTGAACCTCGTTATGGACATCGCCCTCCAGGGTGGCCAGGATGCAAGTCAAACTCAGACTTGATTCGCGGTGTCTCTCCGGAAGCCTGCCTAGCTCTTTGCATAGACTCGGGATCGCAAGGCTATCTCAGTTACCTGCAGATGATCGGCGTAGGCGCGCGTGTGGCAGATGGCCGCCTTCTGGGGAGCTTGCAGAGCTTCCAGGATACTGTTGTGAAATTGAAACAGATCAGAGCCCCAAAGACCTTTCAGGGTGCTGTCTGGAGTGAATTTGCGTAAAGATCTTGGGCCTCACAGCGACCTCTCCAGGCATGAACTCGAGGTTGCTTTCAGGTTCATTCGTGATATGGGAGTATGATCTATGCACGACACCATCGAAGGAGATCTTCGAGTCCTTCCCCATGCAGAAATCGGTGGGCAAGCTTTTGTTCAAATACTGCGACTCGGCCCCGAAAGGGAACGCATCGCAGATCCTTGCATGAGACACTGCAAGCCGGCTAAACCACGTGTAGCATTCTGGGTGGCTCCTTTCTCCGACGTTGCAAAACCGAAGGTTGGCCCTGTACCTTCCTGGTGCCCTTTGCGGTGGAACCGTTCCTGGCACAGCTAGGTCGGCGAATCGCCACGGGGACGGGGGGAATGGGACATGGGGGTTGGGAAGCTTTCAGCCGTCACATCGATTCTTGCACACAGCTGCTTGCACGGCATTGCGAAGACACGTTGCAACATGTGCTGCAATGTAGGTTGTGCTGACAGCAGACATGGATTCGGGGGAGCATGACACGGATCGGCGAGAAAAATCATCTCGGGGGTTGGTGGCACCGTGTCGTTGCAACAACCGCTCCTGCACGAGGCCCTTACCAGGTTGGTTCCATGCTCATCCGGAGCAATGCGCCGCTCGGCTAGATTGTCGGTGACATGCTGGGCTTCGAGTTGTCATCCCTTGTCTCTTGTCCTCGGCTCCGCCGTAGCCACCGTGGCCTCGGCAAGCGCACAGGAGAGTCCGGGGTGAGAACGCCGAGCGCGCCTTGGAGTTGTGCGGGGCCGAAGAGTTCCTTCAAGTGTCTTCCACAGCGCGGAGCATTTCAGGAGCACGTTGATGCCGAGGTCTGAGATGGAGCAGGGCAGATATGCGGACATAATCTTCAACCTCATCCTTGTTGCGTGCATTCCCTTCATAGCACCAGCCACTGGGCTTGCGATGAGCCTGGCCATACTTTGCGTGAGCTGCTAACTGTTCGGACAATGCTATACACGTAAGGCGTACATGGCTTGGACCTATGGCACGTTCATGGTGTCTCACCTGCCACTTGGACGGATTGAGGTTGGGAGGTGTTGCCTGATGAGTGTTTCCTCGTTTGTGTTGTTTCAGGCTGTGATAGCTTTGGTTAAGTTTTATTTAAAGGTCGGTAACTCAGCACCCTGCTTATTTGCAACGTGTTGCGGGTCCGCCAGTGTATACAAGACAACATCAAAAAGATATATAGTGACGTCTTCGTGCTGCAACACACAGGTGAAACAAGTACATCTGTGGCTGATAGCAGCTCTTCAGAATCCATTGAACCCACGGAGGGTGCACAGGTGCATGAGATTAATTCTTTTGCCTGTTTCATGCTTTCACTTTGTTCCATTATGAATAGGCAAAAGACTCAGC
Organism: Symbiodinium sp. clade A Y106; assembly: GCA_003297005.1. NCBI lineage: Eukaryota > Dinophyceae > Suessiales > Symbiodiniaceae > Symbiodinium > Symbiodinium sp. clade A. Next base: position 18,793 of record BGNK01004513.1, read on the forward strand.
CACTTATTCACTTCGTGGGATTCCTGGCAACTAGGATTACATAGAAGATCTTATACGTCTTATACCGTTGGAAGTTAGGCCAAAAAAAGGCGTCCAGCGGTCTGAGTTCCTTCTTTGTTCTACCTTTTCGCTAAGTTGGTGGACTGTCAATCTGCCGCAGATGCTTTTGCAACCACTGTTCAGTGTTGTATCTGGCAGATGTTGCAGCCTGCAATGTGGCAAGGTATATCTACTGGTATGATCACTGGAAGACGCTTCGATGGGCACGAAAGTTCTACTTCTCCAGTGATGAGGCCCCTTCTGGTGCTGGAATTGAGGGTTTGTGGGGGTCTGCATCAAACGGATGAGGCAATGCTAACAAAAGTCCCCACAACAGGAAGATTTGCCATAGTTTCATGCAGCCCGCATTGCCGCAAACATCGTTCAACAGGTGCACTGGTTTGGACAGCAGCTCCTTTGCTTGCCTCTTGGGGTACTGGCAGCAAGTGCGGTCTTCAAAATCAACCAGCTGCTCGGCTGAAAGGCAAAGAGTTACGGGCCATTCCGTCGAGGTCACCGGAAGTGACCCGAAAAAAACGAATCTACCGACCGGACTTGAGCTTAAATTCGGTCGCCGACCTGATCCTTGATGTTCTCTTGTCCGCCCTGGGCGCTGGGGGTTGACTTCTGAGAGCTCTTTCGCTGCCCTCACTCCTTTCTGCTCGAAGAGCCCAAAGCGATCGCCTCTTTCACGTTCTCGTGTTCCCCTCGCTGTCTAGTGTCAGTTGGATTTCAGGTTCTTTAGCGACCCGACCGGGCGGTCCTTGAATGCCAACAGCAAAGCCGCGCTTCCAAGGTGGAGTGGAGGGGTCACGGGAGGACTTGGCTCTGGAGCAGCTTGGCTCTGACGTCAACGTCTTTGGAAGTCTCCACACTTCTGCCCCTTGCGCTCTCCTATCCTGTTCCTGCAGGTGCTCAAAGGTGCCACACTTTGGGGTGCGATGGGTGCAGCATTTACTCTCCACGTCGCCGTGCATCTCGCCCTGCCGCCTGACCTGAAGAAGTTCTTGCATATGCTGGTTTTCATATGGGTGCGGAATCGTCCAGAATGGAGTGTAGCTGTGCTCCTGAGTCGACACCTTTCAGGCTGACCTTCGTTGTGAAGCCGCCACTTGCACAGCACAAGTCTCCCTTTGTTGGCATTTCGTCCACGCTTCTGCCCCTCACCCCTCTATGGGGCTGCGTGCCAAGGATGCGTTCCGACCCCGACAAGGCGACAGTGCCATAGGAGAGCGACGGTGTGAAATACTACAGGCTAAATTTGGATGCTGTGCTGCCAACAGACTCAAGCCGTTTAGTGTCTTACAAGGACTCTTACGATCGACATTCAAAGATAAGCGTCCAGCGCCCGAGCCAGCAGCTGGCGATAGCCTTGCAGGCTCCGAACGAGATGCCGTTCTCCAAAGTCGCCGAGGAGGACAGCTTGCAGACTGCACCCAAGGCAGCCTGCGAGGTTTGTGCGAACATGTTGGCTCCGGAGCTGCAGAGTGACCGATCATCACAGATGAGCACGCCAAGTTCACAGATGAGCACGCCAAGTTTCAGGAGGCGGCCACGCACCTGTCAACGAATCCTATCCAGTGCCTGCGGTCCAAGTACATCTTGGGGGCACCTCGGCTGGATTAGATCGAAATACTCGACAAGAAGCGACTGATGTTTGGGCTTCCGACATGCGCTCGTCGAGTTGTCGTTTCTTGACGACAGGACTCTCCGCCGCTTAGCCCCTTTGTGCTTGGGAAGGTGCGGTGGCCTGGTAGCCGGTGAGTTGCATCAACTCTTGCATTGTCTGGCAGCTGCGCGTATTGCCCTACGGCCGATCGACTCGAAACTCCAATCCTGCAGTGGCCTGTAGCCAGTGCAGAAGGAGCGGCACGATCTGCGTGAGCAGCCCATGGGTTTGGCACAGGAGAAGGTCATGAAAGCAAATCCCAAACTCGGCGCCTACTTCGACGGTGAAGTGGACGCAGCGCAGAAGGCGCGTGCATTGCAGTTGGGAAGCTTGGGGTTGAAGAAAGAAGTCACGGGACATCATTCTGGTAGCTCAAGCATAGCTGACGCAGTGGTACAGTCTCAAGCAAGATCCCACAATCGAGATGCCGCCTGCACAGGCGAAGTTCAGAGAAGAACGGCGCTCACGATTGAGCCAAACGAAGGAAGAGGTGGACTTTGAAGTGTTTGTCAGCTCGAGCAGTTCAAAGTTCAAGCATATCAGTGGAAATGCACGAAAAACGGAAGAAGCTGCACAACTCATTGCACTGACTCTGTTGGGGGCTCTTGAACATGCATACTCTCAGGGTGGGGAGCCGGGAGACTGACTGTGCTAGCGCAAAGGACCCGCTTATTAAACTAACGCTCTTGCCCGCAGGCTGCTCATCCGCCAGACGAGGTGCAGACGACGGCATAATGGGATCAATTGACAACTGAGTCTTATGGAGTTGTAGCAGTAGCTACAAAACAGTGGGTCCTAGGCTCCTGGATATCCCCGATGAGTTTTGCTCTGGTGCACTGTGTTGAATCGCACGATACTCGTATCGGCAATGCGCAGGCAGAGAAGGCGCCAGACGCGTGAGACGATGCATGACGAGCACGGACGTCTTGGACACACCGGTGTCGGACGGTTGAAGGGAATTGTGTCACCGCAGGAATGAGACAAAACACGCGTAGCGGCTGCATCCCAGCTTTGCTCAGAATGCCGACTGCGAACTGGCGGATCCAAAGAGAGAGCTCTGCTTCGACATTGCAGGGCACTGCCCATGTAAGTCTGCATTATACAGCTGAAGGGCTGAGCACAGCGGCCTTTGTTCGACGCTAGTTCTCGGACTGATGTTTCTCTCGCCAGGAAACCGGCACAGTAGGGAGCCAGACATCTGCTTTGGACAGGTTGTTTCCTCCTCGAATCGCTTCCAAAGCGAAGAGGTGCTGGAGAGAGATCGGCAGAGGCCGAGGGAGCATCAGCGACGTTCGGCACCTCACAACATGAGTCCAGCTACAAACCAACGGAGCATCCGCACACCTCCAAGTGCTACAGGAGAATACAGGAGAGCAATGTCGAATGCCCAGGGCCGCAGCAGTATTGGCCGGACCCGGCAGTCCTCGGCACCGGAAACTACAAACATGTGTACTGTACTGATATTACTGATTGCAATGTTAAGGCTCTGGCCGAGGCCATACCAGTGCGAATCAAGCTCCGGGTCTTCCTTCCATTCAGAGAGTCTTGGCATGTCCTGTTCATGCAGGCAGCGCGCTGCTGCCTGCGATCTCCGCAGCCGTGGGGGCGGTCGCCACGACAGAGCCCAAGATTGAGCTGGGAATGTTGTGGCCTGAACGGCAAGCTTCCGAGTATCCGACTTTGCGAACATGCTTACCTCTGGTGCCTGCTGGAAGTCAAGCTGTCAACGTGTGTCAGCGATCTCGATTTCGATTGTTTCAGCGTCCAAGCTGCCAGAACGCCTCTCCGGCACGCTCGCATGCAGCCGCGCTGTTCTTCGGCCAGGGAATTCAAGAGGCCGGGCGGGTTTTTGGGCCGAGAGCTCGCTGCTCGACCACTTCCGCCAGGATCCCGTGCATCTGCCGCCGGGAGCCTTGCAGCACGTTGCGCGGCCACCCTCCAGGCCATGCGCTGGCCATGCCGCGCAACGTGCTGTTGAACTACTTGCCCTGCATCTGCGAAGAGTATCGGTCCAGGTCGATGCACATCATGCCCAATAATGCCGCCGGCCCCGTGAATGAGATCATCGGTCCAGTGCTCAGAGTTTTGCACAGATGCTTAAGTCAGCAGGCTTGGCCTCAGCCAACCGAACACTGTTTTGAAGGAAAGTCTTTGTAAGCTTGTCAAGCGACGCTAAGGTGCCCACGCCGGGGAGGAAGGCTAGCCGGTGTAGGTTTTGTTGTGGTGCGGTAGGGACTACAGTTGTACTGCAGAGACGGACGCTGGGGATAAGAGATGCGAGCGGCGCACAGCACCCGGAAGAAATGTCGTCACCGACACATCCGAACTCTGAACACGAGCCAGAAGACCAAAAACCACCTCAAGACCCGAAAGCCGGGGTCAAACTCATGGGCAGGCGCGAGCCAGCAGGATTCCGATGAGGTTGGAGAGGGATGCCCAAGTTTGATGTTTCATGACTGAACCCTTGAGCCATTTCCTTCCAAGCTGGCCTGTTCATCCAACAAAAGCTGCCAACCGTCAGCAGTCAGCAGCTGTTTGTAAGTCGAAGATGGGTTTTTATACCTCAATTGACTCCTGCAGGCCACTGAGTCCTAAACAGCGACCGTCTGATGCGCCACAGGGCATAGGCGGTGCTTCGACTAAAGCAAGGATCTACCTCGTAGTAGCCTGGATGCGCCGCATTGAATGCCACATTCGTGAAGCAGTTGCGAGACTATTTCTGGAACCTCGTTGGCGATTCTGAGTTTGGGTTACATCAAGCATGCGTAATAAGCACCGGGCACCTGGGTCAGGGAAGGGTACGCAGCTGGGTGCTCAGCTGAGGGAAGGAAACAAGAGTTACCCCAAGCAAGCCCTTGCAATTCTGTTGGAGCTGAACCATGCCCTGGCAACAGGCTTCGAAAAGCATGTTCCAAACTTGAGCGCAACCACAGTCCCCGAACATGCGAGGGATCATCCGCTACTTCTTCGGAAGAAGAAGAAGGCTCCGCACAGTTTTGCTCTCATCGGACAGCCAGTTTGGCACTTAGCCTAGGTCCCTACCGTAGGTGGCATGGCCTTGGTCGGTTCAGTACTGTACTTACACCGTCTCATGTCGAACGCGAGTTGGTTGCAAGTAGCAGACTGGCTGGGCAATGTGTTCTGTGTCTCCGAGCCGATGAGTCTGACACTTCTGCTGCACAAGACCTCTCAGAAGCACGACTGTGAGATTCATTGCAGCCTCTACTTCGGTGTGTTAAATTCTGGATGGCCTTGGAACTTGGAGCATCTTCGACTGCCGGATACTGCAATTCGCCTTGATTCAGGCACCGAGTTGCAGTCGGATGATGAGGCCGTGTGGATCTTTGGATCCCCTAGTTCAGTCATTGTCGTGCTGTGCTGTGGAGACAGGGCGGAGCGGGCGGTGGAGGACGCAGGCGAAGTTCCAAAGAGAGCGTGGCGGCTCAGATGTCATGTCATGCACAGTCACATGTGCAGCATGCAGAACCGCTTGGATTCAGATCTTTGACAAATGTTCGATAAAGAAGCCAGCCTGGATACAGACTCTGGCGTCTCATATAGGGTAGCGGGCAGCGCTCTAGTTTGTGCCACAGCCGTCACCCCGAGTCATGTTGCCTCGCTGCTTTGCAGCTATGTTGCCGCAACTCAGTAGTCTGCTATCCCCATGCATCAAGCTCAGGCGAGGTTTGGAAGCCGGCGATGCCCAGGAAGCACATCCCCCAAGTACTGAGCATCAAACGCAAGGCCGCATTCTCGCACGGCAGATGCGCTTGAATGGGAGCTCAATCTCATGAAGCCCTGCAGTGGGTGCAGTTTGCTCCAGCTCGCTGCCAAGTACGAGCTTCAGAAGCCGTCGGCCGTCGCGTCAGGTAGAAGACCTGCCGGATATCAACACACTCTACGAGCCACGTGAGCTAGCGCAGCTCTTTGCACCTCGGACCTCAGACGGGTCGAAGCCGTGTCACGTGTGACGTCTTGCCGCAAGGCCTCAAAGATTCGACATCTCAAGTCCTCCACTTTGCTGCAAGCGCGAGATCCCTTGCATCCCGAAAATGTGCCCAGCCGTTTAGCTAACTTTTGGAGGTTGATACTTGTACGGAGCTGTCGCCAAGAGCGGTTTTGAGCCCAGAAATGCGTGGACGCCTACGTCCACCTCGTCCTCCCTCCGGGCGGCTCCTCTGCTGTGGCCCCGGATCTTTTGCTGGCATTGAGGTCTCAGGTTTCGACAGGCCTTCAGGACTTCAGGCAATGCAAGGATTTCGGCCGCGGCCGAGGTGGCCCACAGCCCGGACATGTTCCTCGCCTCCATGCTCGCCTCACTCGGCTCGGGGAGCCCAACAGGGCCAGGGCCTTTGCGGCTGCCATGAGCGGCTTCCGAGCCAAACACCTTCAAGATTTTTGTCGTAGTGACGACTTGTGCCAGTGATAAGTGGGTTCGTTCCGTGGCATTCAAGGCGCCCGATAACGCCCAGCACCGACGTCGGAGGTGCAGGCTGCGCAGCGGCGGCTTCAGCCAGTTAAGGTTTGAAACTTCCGATTCACTGCAGGGAAGGTACCACCTGAGACAGCAAGCAAGCCATCAGTCAGAAGAGCAGTGCAGAAGGGCATTGAACCTAAATTGTGCGAGGTACGGGTTACCTCCGCGATCGGGAGGGGCCCTTGGTGCTGCGGCCCATCTTCTGCAGGCTTAGCGTTTTGGACATAGCAGTACGGGCCAGTACGTGTACCGCTACCTGTATGAGGGTTGATTTGGAACCCCGGCTCCTGACTTCTCACGGCACAGGCGAGATAGCCGAAGTATCATTGAGAAACTGGCGTATGCGCAAGCGGCCGCAAGAGCGCTCAAGAGCCAAACTCACAAAAGCATATTCAACACTGGAGTCCAGAAATGTTCCACGAGATTTACGTAGGTATGTCGAAGCCGGTGTGCGCGCAAGAATCCGAGCAAGGACTATTTCAGGTCACTCATCGGCACTAATTTGGTCCGCTCCCAATATGCTCGCAAATGGTTGTACTGATATAAGTTGTGTCCAATACGACAGCAGTGCGTATGTCTTACAGTTGCCGAGGCTTGCCTCCCTTTTAAAGTCCGTCCATACAGGGTGGTTTTCGACTCGTGATGGGTTAGTGTGCGCACTAAGGCCTTTGGTTGTGTGATTCCGCAGAAAATGTCGTTCTCGAGCTGTTCTTCGGCTGCTGTGTGTTCAGCTATAGTGAAGGTATGAGCGGATACAGTGGATACTGTTGCATACGATGAGTTTAGAAAGGAATCCTTCATTCAATACACATTATTGCTGTATGTTGTAATAGATCACTGTATGTCTATTTGTCTGTCATCCTCCAAATCAAGTGTTTTCTCTTCCTGGCTGGCTGTCTGTCTGCCTGCTATCTATCTATCCATGTCCCGATCTATGTCGTTCGTACAACAGGGTGCTCGAGATTTGTCATGGCTCCATTATGCGCTTACGCTTTTTTCGTTTGTGCCTGTCGTGCTGAGATGTGCCGAGATTCGATGGACGAAATCGCAGGTTCTTGTTAGCCTCGAAGCTTTGTGGGAGCCGCGACTCGCCCCATCGTTACCAGGATTGCTGGGGCCTTATGGGGCCGTGCTTGTTGCCAGACAGAAAGCTCAGTCGTGTCTTGAAGACTTTTGCTCTCGTGGCAGCCGACGGGTACAGTAGTTCCTGTCGGTGTGTTTCCTTAAATGTTGGAGATGTGTCTTCTAAGCACGGGACAACTAACGCGCTGAGCTTCCTGACCTCGCCGGATTAAAGCTGCGAGTACCACTGAGGCGTTGCTGCTTTCGATGCGCATGCAACACGATACGAGGCAGATCGGTCACATGGAATCCTCAGTGTCACGTCGCAAGTTGTGTCGCATGCATATGGCTTTCGACTGGCTCTGCAGAATTTTTCTTGTTCAGCTCCCACAGCAGACTTCGAATCCAAGCTGAAGTCCTTCAAGCGGCCAGGCCTTTTTCGGAATGCCTCGGAACCTTCTTTTGAGGGTCCTCTCAGGCGGCGGCTGTGTCTTACTTAGGGTGATAGCTGCGACTCGCAAAGATCGACCATTTTGGCTGTTTGACTATTTGATAGTTTGACCATTGGAGATACGTGTGTGGTCAGACGAGCAAATGTACGAAAGAGTCAGCCTGCAATGAAATACCTGGCGCAGCTGACGAAAACGAGTATGCGTAGGCTCGATGTGAAGCAAGAAGGCTCAACGACGTTCAACCGTCATACTGCAAGTTGGTAAGCAGGATAGACAGTGTACCTGTACAGTTTCGTCATGCGAGCCTGAACCAGCTGAGATACTGTGGGGAATGTTTGGTCCCAGGGGGCATAGTCTCGAACAGCGGGAGATCCCCGATATAGGTCTTTTGCCGATGAAATCCTGGTCCAAGGACAGAGGATCCTCCTTGGAACCCTAAGCCGGCCCACATGTCAATGTGCGCCTTGCATAAACGCGTTCTTACCTTTGGAAGAGCCCTTAATTGCTGAACTTCATGTTCGTTGGGCTCTGGAGCCTGCATGCGAGGTACCTTCAACCCAACTCTGTTTAGCAAAAGACCCTACAACCCCAAGCTCAAACTCCCTAAACTCTGGAATCCTAAGCCCTCCAGCCCTAAAGCAAAGCCCTGAACCCTACTTGTAGCCCAACCAGGGGGGAGAAGCCTGCAATTGTCGACGTTTTGCCAAGTGGCAATCTGCCAATCTGCCTGCAGGCATTGTGTTGCCGCCTGGCTGCGAGGCATCCTTGCTCCCCGGCTGCAATTTTCTCGCACAACGCTTTGCTTTGGAGGGGACGCTTTTGTCCGTTATCTTCATGTGGATGAAGGACGATGATGGGTGTTCTCGAGTCTCGCGCATGAACCCGCGGCCACGAGGATGGCATCTGCCTTCAGTGACAAAGTTGTTCGGCAGCTGCCGCCGCAGGCAAGCGGGCAGAGTCTTGGGTCCTGGCATCATGTAATGCCGCTACTGAAACCACTCAGCAACGGGCCATAACGGGCCTGTGAAGGAGCTGAACAGCAAAGAAGTAGCTGCATCTCAAGCTGCGATGTTTGTGCCGAACAGCCGTGTTCCGTCCTCGGCTCGTTGATGCAGGTGCGGCGGTTCTTGGATCACCATCTACGCACCGCCAACTCTCACTGTGAGGCCAGGTTAAGCGAGCAGGCAAAAGGCCAGTCTTTCAATTGCAGCTAACCAGCGGTTGCGCCATATCCGCGGCGATAAGTGCTTGTTGCAAATGCTGCATACCTCCCGAGCTAGATGTGAAGCGGGAGGCCGTCGATGCTAGATTCTGAAATCCTCCGGTGAAGGACGTCGAACAAGTTCTTCAAACAAGGGGACGGCTCCTGTGGTTTTACACGCATGGGCCAAGTGAACCATGTCCCGGGCCATCATTGACTTGTCTCCAGGTCTGTGTATGTGTGTGTGTGTGTGCGCATTTGGTGTTTGAGCATGTGGCTCTTTAGTTTCGGATCACGAGAAACTGAACAGCCAACCCGGTCCAGTCAATTGCCAAACAACCACCCGCTTGGCTGTTCAATAACCACCCAGCGAAGTGTTCAAGAACCACGCGAAGAGTTGCTGCTAGAGTTCGCCCATGATGTGTGTATATACATATAATATATATATATATATATATATATATATATATGAATATGCATCTGTATACATGTAAATTGCATACGTACGAACATACGTGCATACTTACTTACTTGCATACCCGCATGCAAACATGCATACATACATGCATACATGTGCACATACATATTTTGTACATCAGCACACACAGACACACACACATGCGCCCGCACCCGCACACACCCGCACACCCACGTACACACATAGACGCACACACACACACACACCACGCAAGACCACACCACACCGCGCACACACACACATACACACACACACACGCGCATACGCGCGCGCACACACACACACTCAAACACGCAAGTAGTGTCTATATTTAATGGCTGCCGCCAATGCCGCCGACCCCAAAACCGAAAGGAACCGCCTGGGGGGTTCGGGCCGAGTGGGGCCGAGTAGGGCCGGTTAGGGCTGAGTGGGGTTGGTGAGGGGTTGGGCATGCATTGGGATTCAATTAAATTACTCTAAGACTAGGCCCTGG
>BGNK01004513.1:28647-53272 GCA_003297005.1 Symbiodinium sp. clade A Y106
CAATTAAATTACTCTAAGACTAGGCCCTGGCTACAAGGATAGGCCAAGTGGGGCCGCGTGGCCGAGTAGGGCCGGTTAGGGCTGAGTGGGGTTGGAGAGTGGATTCAATGAAATTGCTCTAAGACTAGGCCCTGGCTACAAGGATAGGCCAAGTGGGGCCACGTAGGGCCGGTTCGGGCCGAGTGGGGCCGAGTAGGGCCGGTTATGGCTGAGTGGGGTTGGGGAGGGGTTGGGCATGCGATGGGATTCAAGTACATTACTCTAAGAAACGAGCCTTGGCTACAAGGATAGGCCAAGTGGGGCCGCGCGGGGCCGGTTCGGGCCGAGTGGGGCCTAGTAGGGCCGAGTAGGGCCGGTCAGGGCTGAGTGGGGTTGGGGAGGGGTTGGGCATGCATTGGGATTCAAATTACTCTAAGACTAGGCCCTGGGTACAAGGATAAGGTCAAGTGAGGCCGGTTCGGGCCGAGTGGGGCCGAGTAGGGCCGGCCAGGGCTGAGTGGGGTTGGTGAGGGGTTGGGCATGCGTTGGGATCCAATTCAATTACTCTAAGACTAGGCCCTGGCTACAAGGATAGGCCAAGTGGGGCCGCGTGGACTGGGGCCGAGTATAGGGCCGGTTAGGGCTGAGTGGGGTTTGCATTGGGATTCAATTAAATTACTCTAAGACAAGGCCCTGGCTACAAATAGGCCAATTGGGGGGCCGAGTATGGCCGGTTAGGGCTGAGTGGGGTTGGGGAGGGGGCATGCATTGGGATTCAATTAAATTACTCTAAGACTAGGCCCTGACTACAAGGATAGGCCAAGTGGGGCCGCGTGGGGCCGGTTCGGGCAGAGTGGGGCCGAGTAGGGCCGGTTAGGGTTGAGTGGGGCTGGGGAGGGGTTGGACACGCATTGGNGGACACGCATTGGGATTCAATTAAAATACTCTGAAACAACCGAGTAGGGCCGGTTAGGGCTGAGTGGGGCTGGGGAAGGGTTGGGCATGCATTGGAATTCAATAAAATTACTCTAAGACTACGGATTTCTACTAAAGCATTGGGATTCAATTAAATTACTCTGAAACAACCGAGTAGGGCCCGTTAGGGCTGAGTGGGGCTGGGGAAGGGTTGGGCATGCATTGGGATTCAATAAAATTACTCTAAGACTACGAATTTCTACTAAAGCCTATGCAAATTAGTCTTACAAGACCTAGCGACAAGGATGGGCCGAGTGGGGCTGCGTGGGGCCGGTTAGGGCCGCGTGGGGCCGAGGTAAGGTTGCGTGGGGCGGAGTGGGGTTGCGTAGGGTTGAGTATCATGGAACTGACGCCCAAGCAAGTCTAGGCCGCGTGGGGCCGGTTAGGGCCGCGTGGGGCCAAGGTAAGATTGCGTGGGGCGGAGTGGGGTTGAGTAGGGTTGAGTATCATGGAACTGACGCCGAAGCTAGTCTAACTTCTGGGCGCCGCCCCAGTGGGGTCGGCGGATATATATATATATATATATGTGTGTATGTATATATATATATACAAAAACACATAATTACATACGTGCGTACGTACATACATACGTACATACGTACGAACGCACATATGCATACACGTATAACTGTGTGCATATACAGCGGCATATAGCTTATGCAGATATATATATATGTATATGTATATGTATGTATGTAAAGATCAGATATGTATGCATCTATATACTGTATCTATTTACTCGTAGAGGAAGAGGCTCGCTGTTGTATGTAGGTAGGAAGATGCATAGCGCAGAATGCATGTACACGTGTGCAGGCCTGTCATAGCTCTATGTGCATGAAATTGCGTACATACCGTACCCTCGTTGACTTAACTTGTCCGGAGTTGTTATGCTAGTCTTTTTTGTGTACTCGGTGGTCCGGTCCTGCCAAAGGATCCAGCGAATTAAACACATCTCTACATCTACATTTCACAGGCTCGGCGGAAGGCTCTGGATGAGTCCATCTCGCGGCTGCCGTTTGTCGAAAGCCTTCTGCGCCTTGGATCCTTACAGCGAAAAAGCAATTGACTTTCATCTCTGTCGCCTTATCCCAGGTGGATAGACCCAACAACTCTGCCCAAGGCTGGGTCACGCACGGATGGGCTTCCCGTTTCCCTTTCAGCGTCCTGAAAAGCCGGCAGCCAGAATAAACTTAAGCTTGATGTCGCACTCCCGCACGTGTACTCGCACTCCAATGCAGTACTGGTACTCATAGACAGGATCGAATGATGGAAGCGCGAATAAAGTATGCTGACGTCCTGCCGCCGTCACTTTGCACGCTGCTTTGCGCCTGGACTGCCAGGTTGAGGAAGAAGAGGAGAAGGACAAGGACAAAGGGAAGGTCAGCTGTGGCATTTCTCTTTGCTATCGACACGCCCTTCTCGTATCTTTGGTTTGTTTGGAAGGAAGCGGATGAAAGATACGGTTGGATTCAGGTTAGGGTGGCTGTGAAGTGCCCCACTCCGACATGGCCTCAGCCCGAAAGGACAAGGAAAAAGATAAGGAGCTGCCAGAAAAGCCAAAGAGCAGAAAGGCTGGTGAATTAGATTGTTCGAGCTCTGACTTATATACATAGAAGGCTTGAAGGACGGTGGGGGGGGGGGGCTAGCATGCTTTGGTGTTACGGGCTCAGATTCAAGGTTTAGCAGATGAATGCATGCGACATGTTGTGCCTTGGGTTTTCGGCCACTGTTCTTCTACTAGTAGTCGCAGTTTCCCGAACTTGCAAGCCCCAGTCTAGCAGATCCGCACTTTTCCCGAGACAGGCAGAGCGATTGAGGAACACTGACAAGAGGAAGATGTCAGTGACTGGGGTCTGAAGCAGAGTTGCCCCCCACACCCGTCGGGGCGAACACACTTCCATCTATGTATCACGTTTGATCTACACTATCAATGACCCTAGATGCCAGCACTTGGGATCGTAGAACCTTATGGCCTTATGGCCTGCCCGAGGTGAACATCGAGCTGCCTGAGGAGACGGTCCAAATCCTGAAGGTGACAGCTTTGAGAATTTTTGCCTCGGCATGATCCAGCGCGGACGTACAGCACCCGGATTCGAGCACCAGCCCCGGTTCATCCCGATTGAAAACCCGCGATTCAAGAACATGCGATTCAAGAACTAATCGCCCGATTCAAGGACCAGCCGATTCAAGTACTAATCGGAGGCAATGGCATTTGGTCACATTTCTTGAACCCGCCCCTTCATTTCGCGATCCCGATTGCTCACGTTTCTTCATGATTAGGCGATGGATGCGATGGCGGGTGGTCACATTTCATTGGACGATGGCGGTTGACCACATGGGAGTTTCCGCAAATAGGGGACCCTAATATAGTACCCTAAATAGTAGGATCCTTATTATAAGGAATCCCAAATAAGGTACCCCTAATTTTTGGAAACTCCCGCATATCTCAAAATCGCACGGTCATTGGGCAAAGGCCGTCGGTCATATTTCCAACACCTGCGTTTCGAAACCCCGAGAGTGCGAAGGCCCTCGTGACTCGTGTCGTTGAGCGAATCCGTGGGTGCTGGAACTAGGCTGGCTGCGTCCGTGTGAATCGCGAATCCACCGTCCGCGAATCCATCGGCCAGTTCGGCACAGGAATGCAATCGCCTGGACATCCAAAGCCGTTTGCCGCAAGGCACCAGAAGCGACGCTGCGGCTTCCGCCACAGGGGATGTGGCCGCCGCTCCCACCACGCTATGTCATCTCCGAGAGGCCAAAGAATACCCGCGATGCAGTTCATAGAGCTGTCACAAGTTCTCTTCCGACAGGGGTTTGCAGCAGTGGAAAGATGGCATTCGCCAGTGGGAAGAAGAAGTCAATCAGCAGAGCCTGGCTGACATGATTGATGCGTGAAGAGCGTCAGGCAAGGTGCTCGTATGCGGTGCTGCAGCCTGCGACACTCAAATCAAAGTACACTGTCTTGGTTTGTCGTTGAAATCTTTGAAGTTTAAGTTTAGTAAGCCAGGTTCGTCGCACCTCAGGGCACTGCCATTGCCCCAGCCTCCTTTTTCGTGGGCCTGCGTGTTCTGGCTCTGTGCCGCCGCCTTCCTCGTCCGGAAGCCGCTGTCAAGAGCTGCTCTGAGGTACGAGAACACAGCACGCGTTGTGCTCGGCGAGCTCTTGTCCAGCCAGCTGCTGGAGCCGGAGGTCCGGGAACAGTCAAAGACAAGGAACCGCTACTGTACTGCTGGTAGGCTGCATGGCTTAGACTTCTCATCCCGCCGTGTGCAGTGGTGCAGGTGCTTCATTTTGCCAGTCGCTTCTTGTGAGATGCTGAGAGGGATCGGTATTGGCCTCCGGGGCTACCGTACAGCCTCGCAAGCATGCTCCAAGCTCCAATCATGCTACAGTCGGAGAAGGCAAGGCGGAGAATTGAGCCTTTCGTCCCCCATTCCTGTCCACAACCATATTTTCGCACAGCGCGGTTGTGCACCCGAGTACGTTGGGCCGAGCTTGCAGTCCCAAGTGCTGTGGGCGTCTGCCCAGGCCCCTTTTCTCTCGCATATTCGACGAGTATGCAGATGAACACATGGTCCGATCCTCGAGATCAGGGCCAGCTATGAGAGCCACCAAATCGAGCGTTTGAGTGCCAAGGCCGACTACCAGCCGACCGACCCCTCTGCCTTAGCCTCCTCTTCCTCAGAATGTGCCCGAGAGCTCGGCTATGCTCGGAGCTGTTGGCATTGTCTTCAGCCCCATCATGCATCAACGGTCTTTTGGCCAGGCCACTTCCTAGACCAACTTGAAGCAGACTACTCTCCCACAGCACCGAGAGTGGTTGCATAGTCCAGGTTCTTACTTACTCCCACACTGACCTGCCGCTTCTGTCTGCTGATAAATGTCGGTTGACCCGACGTATTCAGAGCCACGTCTTCGAAGTTTGCGAGTCCCTCTACGAATGCGGGCAAACATGACATGCAATTGCACCACGCCCTGCAAGCTCAATCAGCAATACTTGGATTTGGGGGTGAAAGTCGCTGAAAATTCGACACCCGAAAAAATGAGAGACGGATTCTTGTTCGCTTTATAATGCGCACACACACACACACGCTTTGACTGAAAACTTCTTGGAGCAAGCTTGATGCTGTTGAGATTTGATGACCTGACGCCAAGTCAATGCTCCGATCTTAGAAGTTGCACGTCGCTCTGGTAAGGGCTCCGACGCACCGGCCACGGAGGCAGCAGGCCAGGCACCGGGTAGGTGCGGAGCGGATGAGTCCAAAATGTCAACTTGGCAGTCCTCTTATCCTCATGCCTCCAGAAAAGCCTGTGATGAAAGGACTTGCTGATGCGGCCGCCACACATGCCCATCTCCCAAACTAGAGCAGCTCTCTGCAAGCACCGACGCGAAGCTGATGCCTGCTGCAGGCGCTCCAGCGGAGGGCGCAGAAAAGCGTGGCTCAATGGTGGCAGGCTCGACAGTTCAGACCAGGTTCAGACGAGAATCGTGAACGATGCTTCGAACATGTTGTTGCTTTACCATGCCCTGTTTCCCAGGCGGGCAACGGCGGCCCAATCTGATCCTGCCCACGCGACTGGCCTGCATTGTAAATGTGCCAAGTAACTAGCATTGGAGAACTTCATGTACAGACAAGGGATGTGCACCTCAGGGTCGTTCTCGTTCCACAAGCCTTGAAAGCAAAGATGCCTAGGCCTAGGCTGCCACTGAAAGGCAGCATGCGTTGAGCAGACCCAAATCTGCAGGTTTTTGAGCTGCATCTTGCACGAAGACTTTTCAGGAAGTACCACCGGCTAGCTGCTCGTAAGTCTCCCTGTTCGTGTTGATCATTGTTCTCGTTGCTGCTGCCGATGCCACTGGTGGATATGTTCGACGGTGTTTCGCGGACTATTTCATCGTCGTGTTCGATGTGATGACTGCGCTGGAGACGGCTACTGCTGCTGCTGCTGCTGCTGTTGGGTCACGTTGTGGTCGACAGGGAGCGTGAGCGTGGTTGATCCGCCTCGTTGAAGATGGAGTATCTCAAGTCAAGTGCCCCCCCTTCGCCCACGGACAGACAGCACATGCGGAAATGCAGCTGATCTGCCCGAAAGTCTCCCACTCAGAATCACAAAAGCTGATTTTGCCTCCTGCTGTATGATAAGAGCGGTTGCCGAAGTATATCAGGTGCACCCCTCCACCCCGCCACTATAAACATCGAACACCGGCAGGTGCCAGATTTGATGGAAAATCACATCAGCAGAAATCGGGCAGTCACATGTGCTGCATGCACCTCCCGTCGCCTTGCAATCGGGTTCTAGTAGTTACAAACACCCTAATTACAAATACTGGTCTCAACCCCCACCCGGCGACTAGATGCGACATCATGCCGGGACACCTGGGCACATGTTATGTTCCACCTTTTCATCCCGAATCCGGACTTTCCTCTCTCTCACATCAAGTTGAGTCCCTGCATGCCCACTTTATTCCCGGGGCCCGGAAATTACAGTACCAATTCCTGATTCGAACCACGCCAAATTGTCGGGCTCGCAAGGAGTGTGAATCGAAATTGTGGGGGCCATTGTTCTCGTCATTGTCGTTGTTGGCATGAATCGTCTTTGTGTGGCTACGATTACCAGTATGATTATCTTTACAACCATCTTGTGGCTGTGGCTGCTGCCGTTGGGTTTGGTGCTGGAGTTTCTGTCCTCAGCCCAGGCGAAACGTTGCCAACGCTGTCGGGAGCTCGGTTGGCTTTGTCGCTTGGGAGGCTCGCAGCAGGCTCCGGTGACTCAACAATCGTTATTCGTGGACAGACTAGAGGATGCCCCATGCTACTAGTATCGGTGACAAGCACATGAGCGGCGTGGCATGGCAAGCATTCTGAATATGAGAAGGCCAGCCGCGGCGGCGGCGAGGAGAAGCTGCCGTCGGCGAAGTTCCTGAAGCCACGGGCCCTACAGCCTTGTTTTCGGGGAAGTGCTCTACCTGCAGCAAGCAGCGAGCCCACATTTCAAACGACTGCCAGGAAGGGCCTCCAGACATGATGTCCTTTCACGCCTTCTTCTCTTTCTGCGTAGAGTTCGAGCTCTTTCCGAACCATGCGCCGGCCAGCCTCGCTTTGAGCAATTTGATGCCCTAGCCTTGGGCAAGCTTGGAGAGATTGAGCATGGTTCTTATGGCTCGTTGACTCAAGACATCTCAAGACTAACAAGCCCCATTCCTTTATGCAGGCGCCAGGACCGATGCAAACTTCACATGTACATGAGGAGAGGGGTGCCAGACGGGATTGTTTGAATTCCATGTCCAAGGCATGAGAGAAAGCAGCATTGTCCGGAATACGGGCTCATGCAAGGGCTTAGGCAGCTAGACTGGACTCATCATCGAGCAGGCACACAAGAGACCACAAAACCCAAAAGCTGTCAACGCGTTCTCATTTGGGTCAATGCTTTGCTTTGGTCAAGGGTTGTTAGGCTTTGTCAGGCCCGCCAAAACTGTGGCTGCAAAAAATAAACACGAATGGCTACGTAGAAGTTAGTTGGGCCATTGGGCCATTGGGTATCAGTGTATCATGGCATGGGTTTTCGCATGGGCTGATGCGCTCAACGAAGCCCGCAACTAGGCTTGACCTGTTTGTTAACAGGTGTTCCGGCAGCATGGCTAGAAGAAAAAGGCCCGCAAGAGTAAAACCAAGCATGATACCATGAGACTCTTCACTTCGAAAACAAAATAGCAGAAGGAACAGCCAGCATGTAAGCCAGGTCGTACGACGAGCTTCGACAGATCTACGACTCTGCTGAAACCGCCGAGGACAGCCGGAACTTCTCGTACGGGTGTACAAGTTTCTCAGATCCGTCAGGAAGATCTAAGTGTGTATTCAGCAGTAGCACCATAATTAGACGCTTTGTCACAACACCCTGGATCTCGACGCATGCCGTCCGTTTGCCTTGCTGCAAGAGCTATCGTGTCCAGATTGTCCAATCACTGCTTTTGCCGCGTTTTGCTTTGAGGAACTCGTGGTTGCCGAGCTGCAGGCCTCTCAACCGTGTTCGGTTGCATGGCAGGCAGCACATTGAACACAAACGGAGACGTAAAGAGCACAGGAAGCGCTTTAGAAGCCTGAATCTCCGGGCACCCAGACTGCGGTTGAGCGCTAGCCGCTAGCAGCTAGCTCGCAGAGGCAGCAAAGCTAGCAGGGCCGTCCCATAAAAAGCTCGAATTCGATCAAAGTTGACTCGCACCAGATCCCACGGAGAAGAGTGACGAAGGAGGCCAGGGATGCATCCAGTCTGGTGAAGCCGGTGTCAGCCGTGTAATCATGAGTACAGTTGCCACAGTTTGAAGATGTATCGAGGCCTCCGCCGCAGCTGCTGCATTGCTTCCACAGGCCACAGAAACCCGGCAAGCGTAAAGCTGAACCGAAAGCCCGCAAGTCCCAGAGTGGCAGGTCGAGCTGGGATTCTTGGAGAAGCCGCTGCACGAGATGACAGACCTCGAGCAGCTCTGCAGAAAGAGGGGCGGGGAGCGTGCAAAAGCCACGTTGGCTGTTGGGACTCCGAGGCAGCAGGTCGCCTTCTTCTTTGCCGCCTTGGAAACCTGGTCAGGGACTTGGGCTCCGAGGCCGAGGCAATGATCCGAGGCTGAAGCCCAAGCCGAGGTTGGCCAGCCGTTTCATGCGCCTGGCAGACCTCGTTGTTCAGCGTATGCCTTTCTGTCTTGAGGAGCTCGAGGACCCCAGCAGGGGCAGGGTTTAGAGGGGCCTCAGACCGACCACTGACTGTGTCTTTAGGACGTGCGGCCGCCGCCGTCACCATCGCGTGTGATTCGCAGACTCCGGAGTTTCAAGGCACACTTCACTCTCCACGCTTGCGCTTCTTTGGAAAGCGTCATGGGCTTCCCACGTAAGTTCACAACCGTTCCTGCGCTGACTGTTTGATTGGAGGGAGGCCCAAATCCGCTGCCGCCCGCTGCAGGAGTTCCGCACAGAGAAAGACGAGGCGACACCATCGCCTTCGACACCTCAGGCGTTGCCCACATACTAGAGTATACCAGAGTGCTGCCTGAGACGGTTCTATTGGAGGCTTGTAGGATGGTGTAGAGTCGTAGAGTCGGTGTAGACTTACGCCAGGGTGAGGCGAGCCGCGGTGAGGCGCCAAAGAAGCGCAGGGAGCCCTTCAAGGCTGGCCGCTGGCACTGAGATGAAGCTGGCAGCACCTCTGGCGGCCATGGGGCCTTGGGGCCTTGCTGTAAAGCCTTTGCCTTTGCAGAGGAGGGCCGCAAAAACTCTGCTGGCAACGCGGGGCAGCGGGTGACGTGACCTGGCGTGATCGAAGCTCTGAGAAGACTTCAAGACCCAAGGTGAAGGAGTGCTCGAGTCTAGGAAGCGTCGCTGCCAAACAGAAGAAGAAGTCATCGGGAGCCGCAAAACTGCCCCAAGTACTTGGCCATCCCCTTTAGGCAGCTGCCGCCTTCGCTGACTTTGAGCCGCTTGCCAGAACAGCAGGGCAGGGGAACGGCTCCAAACACAAGGAGAAGACGTGATTTCCGCGTTGTGATTGGGGGCATTGGGGGCCTGACGCTAGAGCGTCAGCAACCAGTAGCTAGTTGACTAGTTGATCTGGTCTCGGGATGTCGGGATCGTTGGAACAGATGCGCAGGTGCCAGCGAGCTTCTGGAGAACCGTGGCTGCAGGGAGGTGCAGAATCCCCAACACTGGCGGCTGTGAAGTAGACTAAGTAGACCCTGATCATACCTGATCCTTCCGAACCGAGGATTGCATCTCCACCTGGGCAGCGTCTCATCAGCACAGCGCAGCTGCTCGGCGCAGCCGATTAGAGGGCCCTGTGCCACTTCGGATCCACGGGAAGGGGAGTCACTTGTGTCGTTATTTTGTGTGTCACTTGTGTCTTGTTTAATTTGTCGTGTGTGTCTTTTTTTATTGTTTGGAAGCAACATTCTCGAACGAGAGGCCCGTGGGTAGGACCTGACATAGGAGACCCTCAGCTAAACATAAGCCTATACATCTACCACTACGTACATGTGCATATGCATATACATATGCATATACATATATACATACATGTATACATATAGACATACACCTATGCATAGACATGCGCCTATACATAGACATACACCTGTAATTATTATGCCTAGACCTAGACCTATGCCTTTGCCTTTTCCTGTACCTATACCTATACCTAAAAGGAGTGAACCGACCCCGATACACTAAGAGTAAACCCAGGAGTCAACCCAGACCGAAACACAAGGAGCAAAGGGACCCCGAAACCTTAAAAGGAGTAAACCGAGACCGAAACCCTAATGAAAGAAGGCCCAAGCCGAAACCCTAAAACCTAAACGTTAGTGTGAGCGCCGAAAACCTAAACGGAGTAAACCGACCCCGAAACCCCAAAAGAAGTGAAAGGGAAGCTTGAAAGAAAGCCGAAACCCTAAACATTATCAAACCCAGGCCGAAGCCGAAAAAGGAGTAAGCCCGGACCGAAACCCTAATGAAAGAAGGCCCAAACCAAGGAGTAAACCCAGGCCGAAGCCCCAAAAGGTTTAAACCCAGACCGAAACCCTAATGAAAGAAAACAGGAGTAAACCCAGCCCGAAGCCTTAAATTTTATAAAAGGACTGAACCGTTAGAGGGGGCCCGAAACCCGAAAAGGAGTAAACCCAGGCCGCAGCCCGAAAAGGAGTTAACCCAGACCGAAAGCCCACGGCTGGCCAAAAAGGGCTTTCGCTCGAGACTGCTGCGTCGAAAGAAGTAAAAAGACACCAGTGACACAGAAAAGAAAGACACAAGCGACCCAAGAAAAAAAGACACAAGTGATTGGGAACCCCCGATCCACGCCACTGAAACCCTTGAGGAAATAGTGGAAATAGTGGCATTAAGACTTCAGCAATTGTTCGAATGCAGAAGCCTTTGGAAGCCAAGAGGGATCTATACCGGGAATCATGCTGGGTTCGGGCAGCACAGCCTGTATTAGCTCCCAACTTCGTCGTCGGAGCTTGGCGAATTCTGAGCACCGCTCGCACGATAGAGATGCGATAAATCCTGCGCAGCTTTGCCCTTGCTCATGCGAGCGACACTCGAACCTTGGTCTTGATTCCGCGAGGACATCGGGTTGGAGCCAAATGTCCATAAGCTGAAAAGCGAAGAGAGCGAGATGTCTCGTGCTTGCGATTGCTTGTGCTTATGCACATTTAGCACTTACATGTCGCACGAGGCTCGAGCAGTGCTTCGCCATGCTGCTGCCCATGGCCCCGAAAGGGCACCCGGTGGAAATCACGGCCTCTTGGTTGAGGTTCATGGATTGTTTGAGAACATGGGCTAGGGCCGGCTAGGGTGCCTCCACGAAAACCCAACAAAGCAGATGCAAACGCAAGGGTTGACTAGATGCGCAGCATGACACTGCTCAACAAAACTACTGCAGATCGTTGCACGGACCTTAGGCAGTAAATTCTGTTTTGGAGACCCACTCACTCCTGACAGAATTCCTGCAAGATTCGGCCAGGTGTATCAGTTGGACAAGGTCCTGACCAAGGCAGCGTTTGTCCTGTTTTCACAAAATCAAATGCTTTGCAGCATAGAAGCTTTCAAAATTCCCGGTAAAGGCCACGATCACTTCTAGACAGCAGGCGCCATTGAAGCGGCAAGTGGCCCTCGCTGTTCGGAAGGCAAAAGCAGCCCGCGATCGAGCCAGCGTCGCCGACTGCTTCATGCTAAAGCCTGAACAGGTGGGATTCGTAGCGACACGTGCAAGCCTTGCATTAGAGGGGAAACTGCTGGTTGGCAAAGTGTCCCTCGCTGAGATGCTCTCGTCGTCTGAGCGGGCAACACGCTTGTTCCTCGAGGCGCTTTCGTGCGTGCTTCCTGAACATGGGTAGGGTCGCGAAGGGGCTGAGAAGAGGCGGAGGAAAAAACGGGTTGGACGCACACATTAGCATGCAGCTTTTCCTCACAGCTGTCCAGAAGCCAGGCATGGAAGACCCTGAAGTATCCTGAAGTCAGATGGTCCTGCCTTTCAGGCGTTGGACGAGAAAGTCCTGGAGCGGGAGTCTAGGCCAGGTGCACACTGTCGGGCTTTCAGCGCCTATTGGACGGTGCCTGCTTGGGGTCCAGCGTAGTGAGCGCTTAAAAGCAATCAGGGCCTGAAGTGCAACTTGCTGCAAAAATGTTTAGTCAATTGGATAAATGCTCGCTCTGCAAGCCCCCGTTCGATCTCAAATGGATGGATCAGTGGATCGCCACCATGTTGGATGCACTGCGGGCTTGTGCAGCGTTTCCTGCGCCGTCAGGTTTAGAAAGTCTAGAACATCCCAGTACTCACGTTGTTGTCATTTGTAACGGACCAGTGTCGCAATTTGCTATAACCCCTCAAAGCCTCGAGATCTTTCCCGGCAGGGGCGGCTCCAGTCGACTCGAGTCCTTCTTTGGGCCTGCGAATTCTGATCAGGAGGTTTCTGCTGGCACCTTCATACAGACGCTTGGGCTTCTGCTAAGAGCAGCACAGATTGACTTTCCACGAGTTTTGTCGCGGCAATCCAGTGCCGCAGAATGTCAGGCCTTGTCAGGTAAACATACAGGAACGGGAGGGCATTATGAACATGTTGGCTTCAGCACCGAGAATTCTTGGGAAGGCACATCTTTTTCTTGCATCTGTGACAAGGAAAGCCGTCTCCATGGCCTTGAGCCCCGACTGCATCCCCACAGAGAAGGAGCCGCGGCAGAAGCACGAACTCCGCCTATCCAACTGACATGTTGCCTGGAGACGTGTATGCCCATCTGGAATCCCAGCTCAATGGGGCGAAACCTGTGCCCGTTGGAGTTTGGGAAGTCCCGGACGGCCCACACGATCCGACAATGCAAACCTGCACCACGCCTCTTTCCCAGCCTCGGCCTTGCTCCAGAAACAAGACGACAAACACAACCCGCGAGTTTCGAAGTGGTCTTGAGTGAGGTGTTCGTTGTATTCCCACCGCCGCTCGCTCAGGCAATCGTTAGTTTTGTTGGGTATCAGCGGCCCAAAAAGTCATCACTGTCGCCGGCGTAGAAATGCGAACACACTTGTTTGGACCTCTTTGAGTCATGTTAGCCGACACCAAGATGCCAGGACCTGGCCACGGGCCTTGCTCAGCTTGGTGCAAAGAGCAACGGGACCATGTCCAGGCATCCACGAAGGGCGATGCTTGTCAGATGAACTCCGAGACATTGGAATTTGCTATATCGCTAAGGGTGCGAGGGTCTGGCTGGGGCTAGAAAGCCCAAAGTCACGCATATACTCAAACCCTGAGGCAGGTGGCGTTTCGTGCTTTGGCTCTGGCCCGAGAGCACCGCCGGAGGCAGAAGCTGCAGCTTACACAGGCCGCGATCATGTGCCTCGCAGCTGCCGGCGGTTTGTAGGGTGCCAGGATGGTGTACGGCTGTCAATTGTTTTCTTTGCAGCCTTTCACGAAGAGGTAGAATTGTGCATGTCGGGCCACTCGTGACGCTGTGTGTTGCAAAGAGTTTCGACACGACGTTGGTTGCGCGCACTCGGAGCTCGATTTGTGCAGATCGCATAAATCTTCGTGTGGCCTTTGTGCTTAGCTTGAGGTCAGTCAACATGCGCGTTTGATTGACGGAGGAGTATTCCAAGCAGTGATCACGAACAACCCAGAGATGCCTTGTCAGGCTCGCTCAACTCTTCTGGCGCAGCAGGTGAAGAGGCCGGCAAGGGCACCGTCCTGATCGGAGGGACACTTGTCCGCTTTCAGGAGCACCTGGGTTCCTGAAGGAAGCCGGCCAACAAGTGCCGCACCCGGCCCGGAGCCTAGAGGTGCGGCTGTGCCATGCATCACGCCAGCGCACGACTTCTCACTGTGTTTGCATAGTTGCAGCAGCTGTATTTTGCAGTCGTTGTCGTACTGGCAGCAGGTCCTGCGCTGACTGCAAGAGGTAGTAGGTGAGGGAGAGAGGCGTTGCTAAGGTTTATGCAGGAAACCTGAACACTAGCAAAATCACTGCGGCTTTGCCGCACCGGAGTATGCAGCAGAGCATGCGAAGGGTGGCGCTGCGTCAGCCACCGTTCGCAGTTAGCACGTGGAGCTGCAGGGCTGCAGCTCTCTGCTTGCGTTCTCAGGCCTCGCAGCTCTCGGCCAGCCACAGATCCGCAAAGGCACAGGGCCTGTCAGTTCAGTGCGTGCAAGACGAACTGTCTAGTCTGTCACGTCCGAGCCCGCCGAGCTGAACATGTCCACACTTGCGCCAGCCTTTCGCTGCGCGGCTTTCGTGGAGTGCCTTGTCAAGCTGGCACTCCATCGACTCGGCGCGAAAGGCAGGGCCACAAGTTTGGGGAAAGCAGGGGCTTTGACTGATAGCGCCGAAGTGCTCGGAGGCTCCTTGGAACTCCAGCGTGGGGCGCCGACCTGGTGGAAATGCACGTGGCTGCTGCCACTGGGTGCGCATTGGATGTTTCGTTTTGCAGCAAGCCCGACTTCACCATAAACTGGTCTGAGAGCTTCTAAGCATTCTTACCGAGAAGATGATTAGAAAAATGCTCAGATTCAGCTGCCCTGTTGAGGGAAGTACCCAGTCAAGCGTTGCGCTTCTTGCCGCAAGGAACCATCTGGGCATGCGCTTCGTGGTGTCTCGGAATATAGTAACACTGGTGCACGGAGCGCTCAGCCGTCATTCTAGTCCAACCTGCTTAATTGATGCCATTCCTCAATGCCAAAAACATGTGCGTCGCCGCCGCCATTGAGACTCGAGGAACGCGTCCAGACCAACCGGCATCAGCGCATTCTGCGAAATCTGGTCGGAGAGGACACGGAAGTCGCGTGCATTGCGTAGTTGCAGCCCCAAGTAGAGTCGCAGAACGAAAGGCGTGCAACCTCCGAAGTCGTAAAAGAAGTGGAAACATCCGCAATGAATAATGAAGGCCCGAGCCCTGCGAGGAGCATCCGTCCGTGAAGTTGCAGGCCGTCCTGGAATGGAGGGTTGTCGGCTGCTTGAAGGTTTGGACGTGTAGAGCCTTGGCTTGGGTGGGCGCAACTTAACGGTCCAGCTTCGTACTGTACATGTGCCCTCAGATCATCTTGGATCTGCCATGCCTCTGGACACGTGGCAGACTGGTAGACTGTCTGACTACTTTTCTTTTCATAGCGTTTGATGCGCGGAAGTCTGGCTGGTCTGCGACAGGAGCTGGACTTCTGGTGGTATCAGATGCACCTCACAAACCGGCCGAGATATGTCTTGCCGCCCGACAAGATTGCTCCCAACACCTTGGTTTGGGCATGGGCCCAAGGTTAGACAAACGAGATTTTGATGTGGTGTTCGGGGTTTTGAGATCCCCGCGGTTCACCCCGAAGCTTAAGATTCTGGCGCTGTCAAGAAGGCTGTAAAGCAGCTAGGACTGCGGGTAAACACCATACTTGTCAATCTGAGTCAGCTGAATGAGCTCAGCCTCAGCATGCACGAAGCACACAGCGCCCGCGCCAGCCCTCTGGATCGCCTCGTCATCTCCACCCCGGATCTCTTCGAGCCGATAAAAGCGGAGGCACTCGACAGCCCCGCACGCATGCAAAGCCCGCCTCTGGCCTGTGCACAATGGGCCTGGTGCAGGCGAAGATCATGGTCAATGAAGATCGTCGGGGTACTTGCCCAGAGTGTCAGGCCGTTTTGGCCTTCTGATTCTTGCACTCATGCCTTGGAACCAGAGCTCGCCCATGGCCCCGACAGACTGAAGATGTCTTGATTTTGTTTGCACTCAGCTAGACCTAGAGATCGAAGGACATGAAGCGACTGTGTGTCTGCGGCAAGCTCACAACATATTCCAGGGTCGTAAACCCTAGAAGTTCCAGGACGAACAAGCACGCGTGCTAGAACCCAGCCAAACTCTTTGGAATGTGACTCAAAGCGCAGAAGAACATGAATGCAATTCCTGGGGTTCTTCCTTACAGGAGCTGCGGAGTCCGAGCGGATGGGGCACACCAGGCTGCCTTGGGTGCCGGGAGCTTGGAGAAAAAGCGATGAACCTTTGTTAATCTAATTAGTTAGGTTCTAGTGGTCGGAACTGCTTGCTGACGGCCTGGCCTCACTTTCCACAGCCTCCAACGACCTGCCACTTTCCACAGCCTCCAATGACCTGCAGATTGGGCGTTTTTGCAAACTACTGTATTGCAGCAGTTCATCCGAGTCGGAAAGAGGGCTTCGGGGCAGCAAGAAAATCGTAGGCCGTGCAATGGCCTGCAACACGGAGTACTCGTACTTGCGGGACATGAGACTACGGTTACACTCCCCAGTCGTAAGGCTCTGAGATCGAGTCGTTCTGCCTGCCCTTCGAGGGGCACATCTTTGCCCCACTGGTGAGGAGCCTCCGCTCTGCTTGAGCTGAGCAGTCTTGATGCGAGGGCTTGGTTCCTTCCTGATGTAACAGTATGCGAGATGCGAGATCCTAATAAAGTGTATTCTTAAGCTGTATTCGCCCACGCTCTGCTTACCAAATCCCAAGTTCAGTCCGTAGGTGTCCACTGCGCAAAGCCAAGCAGAGAACAAAATGTTACAAGTTGCAAGCTAGCGGACGACTCTGCCTGACAGCGCTACTGCTGGCACATGCGCAGCGATTTAGATGGCTCGCACAGACCCCAGATGCGCCGTGTGCTGATTTCTTGCCTTTCGCAGGAACCCTGACGTTGCCGACACGAAATCGACGCAGCTCTGCTGTTTACAAAGTCGACCTTGCGCACACTGTAGGGGACAGGCTTGTAAGCGCAACACATGTTCCGAGCCGATAATCATAAGTTCTGTGCCCAGCGATTTGTTTAAATTTCAATGGGCGCACAGAGTCGAAGGAAAAGGCTTCCCGAATGCATTGCCATGCTGCACCTCGTCTCAACACTCTATCACGAGAGTAGTTGCCAGATTAGCACAAGTTGGTGCTGCTCGAGAAGCTCAGGCCAAATTCACTGGGTGACGAGGACATCAGCCGCGCACCCGGCACCCCAAATTCGATGTGTCAAGTTACACACCAAGTGATACCAGGATCTAAACGCTGCGACAACGATAGGGGGCAAAGGCTCACTTGAAGGTCGCGCCCTGCCAGCTGCGTGAGCTTCGTTTGAAGTTCCAAGGGTGAATGTATCGCCTTGATGTGTAAGGCTCGTGCAGTGTGGTAATGATCACAGCAGGTTGCGGTAATGAGGGAATGAAGGACCCACTCTCAAGAAGTGTAACGCGGCTTCGTTTGGACTCTGGGCAACTGATATATGGCGCATGCAGCATGTCGCATGAGTAGGCGCTGTACTTGGTATGGACTTTGGAAACATGCGGGCACCGGGCACCCATAGCTACCACGGGACGAGCGACCGCTGGCGTCAACATGCCGCAACATTTCATTGCTCTGAATCGTGACTGATTGATGCAGATCAGTGCTTTTGCAGGCCCTTCCAGAAGCGAAACCCTCTATTTCCTGAAATTCCTAGTCAGTAGAATCAATCCACAAACAAGGAGAAGGGATGGCAAACCTGAAACCTGGAGGGGCTATCAACCCGAAACTTGGCAAACGGCTCGTTTATTTAGCACAGTTGTCGGTGTCTGTGCATTGCTGCCCGTGCACTAGGCTTGTATTTACACCATGCTGTCAGAGCCTTTCGGCGTTCCAGTGTGTTGAAGACTCCTGTGCCCAAGAAGTGCCTAGATGCTCACTGAGGTACACCAAAGCATCGAATCATACGAGGTCGCGGTAAGGTCAAAGCAAATACCATCTTTCTCAAGTATCAGAAACTAGCTGCGGTTTGTTTGTTCTGCTTGAACAATATATGTGACGATGCCCCAGTAATGCCGCTGACTCTAGTCCATCCAGACCCACAGCTACTCCAGGTGCGAAATTCCCCTTCGGAGAGATGTTGAACATCATCCAGTGAAGTGGGTGGCTCATACATTCATGCGAGTTTGAATGTGGCGCCCTGCAAAGCATCCCGAACAGCACGGAATGATTGTTTGTCTGACCTGCAGTGAGTTGTCTTCGCTAAAGCTGCTGTTTGGGGTGATGTTGATAAAAAATAGTACCTCCTTCGGTTTCACACTGCAAGTTTTGGTGCTCGAACGAATACCGATGAGCAAAGGTTTCAAGAGTACAAACTCGCGGTAGACACAGCAGGCCTGTGATGTTGTGCGGTAAGCTATCATCACTAACTTCTCGCAAGTCGCTTTAGAAAAGCAATTTCTGGCCAAGCCGTGGACTCGATCATCCCTTGCTACAGCATGAGACAATGAATCCCTTGCATATGGGTGGATTTGAAGAGCATTAGTTTGTGGAAAAGTTTGACAACGAAACGCGAGAGGTGTTCCAGGTTCGAGTCTGAATTAGTGTGCATTTCCATGCCAGATGGACAGGCCGGGAGGTGCTCCAGCTGCAACTTTGAGAAGCAATACAAGACGCGACAACTCCTCATCTCCAGAAGCCGCTCTCTATGCAGTTTGCAGCCTCCCCCCAATTCGCACCGTGGGGCTTGGTAAGCACATCGGCCAGCGAAGCTGCTCGATGCTGAGTATCACTGCTGTGAATGAAGCAGCAAAATCCAAAGCCTCATTTGGCTGCGAAGATGATGAGGGGAGAGGGTTCAGACCAGCAAGCGCGTCGTGCACATTGGGGTAATCTGAAAACTTCGCAGCTCCGGCACGACGGCGACTTGCCATCCGCTGGGTGAGAGCTGAACAAAATGCTATCAGGTGGGGGAGCCTATCCTTCCAGGATCAACAGGGGATGTGGTACTAGGTACATGTCTGTCGAATAGTGTTCTGACATACATAAATGTTGTTGGTTCAGATAACTCGCTAGAATACCAAACAGTGTCAAGTTCTCATAGATAGAATTGGGGGTTAAATGAGAAGCTGTACTTAATTGGATTTAATTGGATTACGGTGACGATTTTTAAATATGTGGACCGCTCAGAGGTAGTATGACGTATCTATTTCATATTCTGCATATTTTTAATTCCTTTTTTGATTCTATAAACACTCACAATCATTTACCCAATTTAAATCGAATCTTTCCAGCAGGCCCGCGGCTGTTTGTTTTGCCTTGGGCACGAGGGTTGGAGTGTTGGATGGTGGATGTGGTAGAGTGTAGAAGGTTGTAGGGCAGGTTGGAGAGTAGGGGTTGGGAGGTCAGGAGGGATGGAACGGTTGGGGAATAAGATCGCTGGAATGGGCTGCTGGGCCTGGGGTTGGCAGGGCTGGAATTTGGAAATTGTAGTCTATGGACTGGCTAGCAAGAGGGAGGGGGCTAGAGTCTTGATTTGGCTATGCTTAAGGGTCGCATATTGGGAACATTAGTGAATCTTGTCTTTCGTTTCTATTTTTCGTGAATCTCGGGTCGCGTGTTAAATCGTACATTTCTTTGATATTTTAGCCAAGTTAGATTCCTTCTGTACTCTTTCTTGGTTTCTAGGTAAGCTTAGTAATATTATTATTTGCTTTATTATCGTCTTTATTATTAAAATTAGTATCATGAGAATCTCTATTATCGTTATTATTAGTATTATTTTCATTGTCACTAAGATTTTTATTATTATTATGATAGCCGTCATCATTATGATTACGATTATAAATATAATTATCGTCATTAATATTTTATTATTTCAAATATTTTCGTTGTTGTGACGACCGTCATTATTGCTTTTGATAATATTATTATCATCATTATTAATAGTATATTGATTATTATTTTTATCATATTAGTCTTCATCATAATAATTATGATTATAATTATTATCGTTACCGCCTCGTAGATATGCATTCGAGAGAGAATAGTTATTAAGCCTAATCTCTCCCTTAATCTTGAGTAGTAATACAAATTCTGGAAATATGCGAAAGATATTTCGAGTATAGGATATATTGTAAAACTAATGCAATCGGTATGGTACTAGGTATTTCGAACATAGGATGAGATATAAAATTAAGATAAATGGTATATCGATCTTCGCGTCAATGTCGGAGCCAATAATAACAACAATAGTAATAACAACTCACGAAATATCGGTAATACCGATGCGAAATGCACTTAGAGTGATGGTATATCGATCCTCATGCGTTCATAGCAACATCGGAGTCAGCAAAAATAATAACCCATGTCAACGGCTCCGATGGCCAGAAACACGGAAAATCCAAGGTCTTCAGCTACTGAAAACGAAATGAAAACCTGAAAATTCGATGATTTTCGTGGATTTGCAGGCAATTTCGGCGTCTCTAATGGAAAATTAGGGCTTGAATTTCTGTTACTAAATTCTGCTCATAACATGCGCTATCTTCCATCAGGCCGCGGGTAGATCTCGGGGTTCTTCTTCTTGTTGGTGAGGGTATCGATATATTTGGAATTGTTATTATTAGAGACAGAGGGAGAGAGGGAGGGAGGAGAGAAAATAAAGGAGAGCGGAGAATAGAGAGACGAGAGAAGAGATAAGAGAGAAGAGATAAGGGATAAGAGATAGGAGAGAGGAGAGGGGAGAAGGGAGAGAAGGGAGAAGAAAGAAGAGAGATAAGAGAAGAGAGAGAGGAGAGATGAGAGAAGAAAGATGAGAGAAGAGATAAGAGAGAGGCGAGAAGAGGGAAGAGAGGAGAGAGATGAGAGATGAGAGATGAGAGATGAGAGATGAGAGATGAGAGACGAGAGACGAGAGACGAGAGACGAGAGACGAGAGACGAGAGAGAAGAGAGAGGAGAGAAGAGAAAAGAGAGAAGAGAGAGGAACAAGGAGAGAGGAGGGAGAAGAGAGGAGAAAGAATAGAGAATAGAGATAAGAAAGGAGAGAAGGAAGAGAAGAGGAGACTAGATTGAAAAGAGAGAAGAGAGAGATCTATATATAAGAAATGATGAATTGGTTTCGTTGAGCGGGGGATATATTAATATTATTTCTAATCTGATAGGATTTTAGGACTATCGATGCGTCTGAATAATAGTGATCTTGAAATTTTCTCGATATTAATTATAAAATATTTACCTAGGAAGATTTGATAATTTTATTTCTTTTCTTAATATATATTATTCCGTATAAATTTAGGGCTTGAATTGATGGATTTCATATATATATGATCTATATTATAGATATAATGGAAGCTCTTTATAGATACCTGATTTTTCATCGGATAGTTACTTATGTTATTTATCATCTTTTTTTCAATAAGGCGGGGAAATTAGTTTATTTGTAGAAAAGAAGACCGATTAAATAAGGAGGGATATGGGGAATTATTATCTCCTAAAAAGCTAGATTATTATATTCTTATGATTTAGAAATGAATATTCATGAATCTGGAGAGGTCGTAGATTTTATTAAGATATATTCAATGCAGTTGCCCCGTGATAAAGAGCCCGTCTTCTGATTATCTATATTGTATTATTATCTTGCTCTGACCTTGATGGTCGAGGGAGCAAACGAAGCCTAAGAATATTTATAAATCTTAAAATCGATAATTCAATCTTGAGAGAATATAATAATATTATTTATTTTTCTTATTATTTCAATCGAATAATTATCAAATTTTCATATATCTTTAAATACCCCGCAAAAGGCAGGCGGGCCTTAGTGTCCGAGGGGTTTAGCTCGCCCCTTAAACCCGAGAGAACGAGAGAGGAGAAGAAAGAGAGATAAAGAGAGAGAGAGAAAAGAAGAGAAAGGAAGAGAAAAAGAGAGAGCGAGGCCTCGAATATTGTATAGATTTCATAAATCTCGTCGTGATGGGTCGGGGTAGGACAGGATAAGGAGTAGGTCAGGTATAGATAGTGGAGAGAAGGGGAGGGCAGGGGAACGGAAGCGAGACCGAAAGCATCCAGTAAAGCGATACTAATAGGAATATGCATAGGAGCAATGATTGACAACGATAGTAATAGTAGCGGCGCCAAATACCGAGCCAATAGCTAATCCTATCTTCCGTATTTCATAATTTTTCTTTCTTCTCTGCTTCAGCCTAGCTTACAGACCCCGCAATCGTATCTTGGTACCTAACAAAGCACATTCGCCTAACTAATTTTCGTTCCTCCGGCCCTGCCCTCAAATTGTTTGATTCCTTCTTAATTCGGTTTCTTAATTCGAAATCGAAAAAATTTGGCAAAATGATAAGCGCGGATGGACGTTTGGGGCGTAAAAGGAATCGAATATAAATTAATAATTTGACGAAATATATCGATAATCTATCTATTAGAGAAAATTGGACGGTATATATTGGAAATTATTATTTATTTTTTTTAAATATATGAATCTATAGAAGAGTAGTTTGAAGAGTCCTCTAGCTTTGTAGGTTCATTAGTCAATCCAGGCTCTAGTTAATATTCAAAATTCCAGATCTCTTATCTTATCTAATTCTATATTCTATCTCTCTCTGCTGCGCCGGCCCTCTAATATTTCCCAGTTCTCTATTCGCGCCTGCCTTTTTTCGACCACAGCTCTCGATATCGGATATGGAGCGAACCATATAATAGGCTTAAGGTTCGAGTCCGTACACCTTGAATATGGCCAAGTATAGATTCTAATTTATTCTATCTCCCTCGTCAATTTATGATTTATAATTTCTAGTTTTCAGCTATTATCTCAAATTCTAAGTTCTCAATCTTGTATATTTATATTCTGTAGCGCTCTGTTGTCTCGATCCGTCAGCCCTCCAATTCTATATCTATCTTCTTCAAAATTAAAAAAATGACCGAGCCGCCCTCGCCCCTCTCAGAGGCAATATGAGCTATCTAATCTTTTTATATCTATATATTTACAAAGCGTCCGCAGATGAATTTCTGGAAATTCATTTCTTTATATATGATTTATATGAATTCTGGTTATTGAATCAATTAAGAATATGAGTGTTTGAAAAAAAATATATATCTATATATATTGCTTCTATATTCTTTTCTTATTCTTCAAAATAATTTTTAAAAATATTCTAAATTTTCAAGAAAATATGTATAAGTGTCTTTAAATGCAAAATTAAATTTCGATTAATATGGTGCGTATTTTGATGCCACCCCCCTCCGTTTTGGACTTCCTCTGGAAGATTAAAACCGCAACTAGGGGAGGCGACGCACGTTTTGAACCCCCCCCCCCCCCCCCTCTGGAGCATATAATTGTAAGTACGATACACAACTATATATATCCCAATCTTGGACATATATACATATTTATAATTCATAATTTCCAATATATTCCATAATATTCATATATGGAATTCAGATATATTCAACGCACACAACACATACCCATAATACACATATCACGATACGACACACGCAACACACACAACGCGCACAACACACACAACACACACACACAATAACCTGGAAGACTGAAATCACTGGAAAAAGAGCGAGATGCAACACGAGTTTTGGAACCTCCTTTCTAGAAGATTATAAATATCATTGGCGATATATATTTTACGACTTCTCTCTCTCGAAGCTTATAAATATTATTGAGAAAGGATTCTAGAGGCCTCTATAGAGATACGATAAATATTCTAGATTTTTAAATTATAAATACCATTAGGGAGCGTATTTAGGCCCCTCATTCGTCTCGAAGATTATAAAAAAATGAAGAGGAAGAGAAGATTCCAGAAAATTCTGCGAGAGACGACGTCCAATTTATATTTCTCTTCTAGATAATTTTAAATATTACTAAATACCAGTAGGAAAGATCATATAGAATTTTTTTTTCAATATATAACTTATAATACGAAAAATTCATTCTATCTCTTAAATATATATATATATATATATATATATATATCGTATTATAATATACGTATCATATATAATATATATATTAAATATATTAAATATATATATATATATATATTCACTCACGTAATACGCACTTATAACAAACACATTCGGAGAAGACTCTAGAAAATTCTAGGACAGGCGCCCCCTTCTAGAATATTCTACATACACACCATCGGCAGACCTTTAGGCATGCGCAGCATAATAGATAATATATCGCCCGCAGCTGTCACTACGCCGCACAAATATACTTGAGTGGCAGGGCCGGGGGAACGAAAACTAGCTGGGCGAATGCGTCTTGTTAGGCACTACGATACGTTTTGTGGGATCTATAAGTCAGATTGAGAAGGGATAAATAGGATATAGGTGGGGGAGGGGGGAGGGTAGGGAAGGGAGGGATCATAGGTGAGATATCGAATAAATTTCGAAGATTCAAATTCCGTGTGGAGTCTATAGATCTCCTAGATTCTAAGCATCGAAAGAGTTATAGATCGTCATGGTATAGATCGAGGATAAAGGCGTAATGGCAGGTAGGATAGTACGACAGGGAAAGCTAGGATCGAGGGGATTCCGACCGAATAAACCTCGTAGATCTTATATAGCAATCGCAGACCCAAACTCCGCGCTGCATCCAGAGACCTTATAGACTCCGCAAGGCCCCGAAAGAGATATAGACGATCGTGACGTATCAATCAATTACAACAACAATAAAGCCGACGGCATCCAACAAAACGATAATAATAGGAGCCTCGAAAAAATATTAATTTCCTCCTCCTTCCTAATTTCTTACCTATTCTTTCTTCTCTCTCTCCATATTTGATCTCTTTTATCTAGGTAATAATTTTTTCGGAAATTATTTCTTGATATCTTCGGAAATTATTTCTGAAAATATTTCTTTGAAAATATTTTTGGTATACGATTGAGTCTCTAATTATTTTCTATTTTTTCTT
>BGNK01004514.1:9145-47836 GCA_003297005.1 Symbiodinium sp. clade A Y106
TCTTGAAGTGAAGAATCTTCCGCAGACTCTGTGAGTGGAAGGCTTCGAGTCTGTCGAAGTCCCCCTTGGTGAGTGCTGCTGATTCCAGCCCGTAGGTCACGAGCGGAATGAAGACCGCACTATAAATGCGAAGCTTCCACTTCAGTGTGAGGTCTGTGTTGCGCCAGAACTGGTGCAGTGAGTGAAAGTGATTGCGTGCCTTAGCCAAACGCGTGAGGACGTCTCTGTGTGAGGAGCCGTCGCTGCTGAGTGTGACTCCAAGGTACTTGGCATGTTGCTCAATTGTGAGGGGGGGTGCCGTTGGTGAAGTGGACAGTGTTCTGTGAAGTGGGGGAGCGTAGCAGCACGCACTTCTTAAGGTAGAGGTGCAGGTTACTGTGAGACGCAACCTTCTGTAAAGTGTGCAGAAGTTGCTCCGCTCTGCTGGCGGTGTCTGCTATGAGTGCTGTGTCGTCTGCGTACGCTAGGTCGTAAAAAGGCTGGTTTTGGCTGTACAGCCACGGCAGAAACCCCCCGTGCGCTGTGAGCTCCTGGTCAACGTCGTGCATCACCATACCGTGAACTATGAGGAAAAGGTATGGTGAGAGGGGGCAACCTTGACGTATTCCGGCGCTGGCTTCCGCGGTGCTGCTCNGCTGTGAGCTCCTGGTCAACGTCGTGCATCACCATACCGTGAACTATGAGGAAAAGGTATGGTGAGAGGGGGCAACCTTGACGTATTCCGGCGCTGGCTTCCGCGGTGCTGCTCTGCTTACTTGCTGCTGAAACAGTGAACTGAGGTGAGGTGCCATGTAGATGTTTTTGATGAGGGCTGTAAAGTGCTGTGGGACGCCATAGCGCGTCAGCGCTGTGAGGAGGGCGTCGGGGTNGCTTACTTGCTGCTGAAACAGTGAACTGAGGTGAGGTGCCATGTAGATGTTTTTGATGAGGGCTGTAAAGTGCTGTGGGACGCCATAGCGCGTCAGCGCTGTGAGGAGGGCGTCGGGGTGTATCTTGTCGAACGCTTTTTCCCAGTCGAGCAAGATGGTGTAAAGTGACTGCCCTGTAGCCTCCGCTCGCTCTATGAGTCTGCGGATAATGTGTATGGGCTGTGAGGTAGAGCGTGTTGCTCTGAGCCCGTATTGGGTTTCTCTCAGCCTGTCGTCGAGGGCTGCTTGTAGTCTGGAATGTAAGAGCTTCGCGAAAAGCTTGTAAGAGGTGCTCAAAAGAGAAATGGGTCTGTAGCTGGCTGGGTCTGTGAATGGTCCTTTGCCCTTGTAGATCTCGACCATTCTTGCTTGGGCTGCTTGGTTGTGCTCGTCAAGCCATTGCCAGGCTTCCGCAGGAATGCCGTCTGGTCCAGGGGCTTTGTGTGCTAGCTCCTTCAACGCCGCCTTAAGTTCCGCGTTTGTGATGGGTGTGAGGTCCACTGCTGCTGCCGGGTGGATGGGGTCTGTGGGTCCCGTGTATGGAGTGGGGGGTGCTGCCCAGTGGGAGTCTCGCAGGTATTCTGCGAGGGTCTGGGCTTGCTGTGAAAGGCTGGTGGGCTTGCCCTGTGAGTCTCGTATTGAGACCGGTCTGGGCTTGTAGTCTGACCGCACTCTCTTGATCCACTTCCATTTTTGGCGTGGGTCCAGAGTNTGGGCTTGCTGTGAAAGGCTGGTGGGCTTGCCCTGTGAGTCTCGTATTGAGACCGGTCTGGGCTTGTAGTCTGACCGCACTCTCTTGATCCACTTCCATTTTTGGCGTGGGTCCAGAGTGGCCTCGCTTTCCGCCAAGCGGTCTTTCAGCCATTGTGTTTTGTCTTTGCGTGCTTGCTTCTGATGTCCTTGTGAAGCTGTGCCTCCAAGTCGTATTTCTGTGAGAGGTGTGCTGCAGAGCGTTGTTGTATGAGCTGCCAGGTTGCTTGTGTGATCCAGGGGTGCTTTGGGAAGGACGTGGTGGTGGGTATGTGTTCGCTGATGGCTGTCGTGGCTGCTGTTTGTAGGTGTTGCCAGTGCGCGTGTGGTTGGGGCACAAGGGGGAGCTGTGGGGGCGGCTGTGAGTATTCGGTGGCTGTGGCGGTGTGTGTGAGGGTGTCCATATGTTGCTTGACGTGGAGGTTGTAGCTTTGCTTTTGCTCGGCTGTGGGGGTTCTGGTGTGCCGCGGTTTGGGAGGTGTGCGCTTGGTCTCTTTGGTGCGGAGCTGCAGCTCGACTTTGACCAAGTAGTGGTTGCTGTTGAGAGCGGCGCCAGGGAGAGTGTGAACGTCGTGTATGACATTCCGCCAATCTTTGTGTATAATAGCGTGATCTAATTGCACTAAGTCTCCGTTGGGTCTTTTGTGAGTGTGTCTGTTTTGTGGAGCTTTTTGCAGCCAGCTCTGTGGGATGCAGTAGTCCTGTGAGGCCAGGAGGTCGTGAAACTGTCTTTGGTTGGTGTCGCCCTCTGCTGTGTCGTCGGGCTCGTCCCCTTCGGTAGTTTTGCCTGGGACAAAGTGGGGGCCCGAGGCGTGGGGGATGGCGGCAAGCTCGTCGAGGGCAAGTGCGTTGAAATCCCCGACCACCAGCAAAGGTGTTCGCTCTCTGTGAGTGGAGAGCTGTGCGGTGAGGGCTTGCCAGAACTTGTCCCGGCATTGTTGTTCGCGCTGGTTGTGTGGGGCGTACACTGCCAAAATGCTAAGTGGAGCCTCGACGGTGTCGATGGTAAATCGAAGAAATCTGCCGTCTATGCATGTGAGATCAGTGATGGTGGGTGTGAGGTGTGGGGCTGTGATCAGGGAAACGCCCGTGAATGTTTGCATGGGTTGGCCTTTGCTGTCGTACTCTTCTGTGGCACTGTGTGTGATGGTGTAGCCGTCGATCATGAATTGGTCTGGTTGCTTGATGTGTGTCTCTGTGAGNTGTGTCTCTGTGAGCGCCAGCCAGCTGAGGCGGTGCTTTCGCATGATGTCGATCAGGGTGTGTAGTTTGGCTGCTTCAAGCAATCCGGTGGTGTTCCAGAAAGCTCCTCGAAGGTGGTGTTGTGTTGTGGTCTGAACGTCGTGTTTGGTTCTGCCCTTCTTGCTGGGTTGGGCGATGTGGGTCTTGAACCAGTGTGCTCTGGTGTGTTGTCGTTGCTTCGTGTCGTGTCGGTCCTGCCATTGTTGTCTGTTCTGTGTGGCTGGTCTGGTGTCTGTGCGGAGGTGGTTGGGGGTGCTGCGGTTCTGTGGGGGCTTCCGCTTCATCTTGAAGAGATTCTGCAGAAATCGTCGCAATCGATGGCACCTGTGGGTGTTGTTGGCTGTGGCCGATAATGGTGGGGTTGTGGTGTGCTGCTGCTTCTGTCTGCTTCGCTGCTGCTGTAGCCGCCGGTGTGAGGGAGTGCCGCCGGTGAGGTCGTATAAAGGCTTTTGCTGGTGGGGCTGGCCGAAGGAGCCCGTACCTTGGGACAGCACAGTGTAGGGTGTGGGTGTGAGGGCTGACCGCCAGCTGCGGTAGTTACACCTGTGGGTGGCTCTGTTGTGTAAGCGTTGCTGTGCTCTTCGTTGTCTTGCGTCTCTGCTGCGCAAGCTGCGCTTGTGCTGTGAGCGCGTGTGAGGCTGATGTTGTGGATGAGTGTTGGGTGTGTGGTCGTGGGTGTGGTGGGTGTTGGTTTGCACTTCGTCGCCGAAAGGCACATTCCTCAATCCCGAAAAATCGAACAAAATACGGAACTGTGAGATCCTATATGGAAAAGGGTTTGGGGATGGCTCAGCGCACCCGGCTCACCTATGGGAGGTGTGCTTGCATGCTCCAAACTAATTCGCTCCCTTTCTTCCTCCTGTGCGGTCGCAGCGTCGCTCTCTGTGAGAGAGGCACTGAAAATGCACTGAGTGCTGGAAGATTGGGCTCCGGTGCGCTTGCCGAAACTTCAGGCCGAAAGTCTGGGGCGCGGGCGTCCTACGATGGCCGCCGCCGCTGCTTCACCCAGGTTCCGAAGCCGCTTGCTCTTGACCCACTCCTGCCACTGTGAGGTAGAGAAGCCGGAGACATCGAAGCCACGATTGATGTGGCTGATCTTCTCGTTTTCCACCTCCTGGTCGAGCTCCTCCTGTGAGTCGAAGGGGTGGTAGGGCTCGAAGGTGCCTTCCGTGCCGGAGGAGTGCTGCCGTTTGGTGCCCTGTGAGGCAAAGGTGACCAGGGTATCGCCCGGCGTCACCTCCGACTCCATGGCTTGGTCGGCCGACATCTCCTCCATCAGCTTGTCGACTGGGCGTAGCTCTTGGAAGAACTGGCGGTCCGGGTGGTCCTGTGAGAGCGCTGTGAAAGAGAGCTCCCAGGGGTACTCGAACTTGAAGCGTGCCACCCAGTTCTCGATGCCGTGCTCCTCGCCCTCGTTGTAAGTCGGGACCGCTTTCGTGAGAAAGCGGTTCAGGCGGGCAGCAGCCAAGTAGTCCTGGCTGGTCTTCTGTGAGGCTGTGGAGAAGGCCTCCTTCTCCACCTCCGTCTGTGAGATCTGCTGCTTCAGCTGATCATACCAGACGTCACGCCAGCACTCCAGGATGCGGTCCTTGTGCTCCGCCGGCAGCTGGACCTCACACTTCCAGTCCGCCACTGTGCCCGTAGTTCCTGTGAGGCTCGAGGTTTTGCGGCTGTAAAGGACTCTTCCCAGCCAAGCTCCCTCCTTGTCCTCCAGGATGAGGGTCTTCCACCTCGGCACCAGGGTCTCCTTCTTGAAGCGGGCGAAGAGCTTCTGGTACGCGTTCATCAAACCATAAACCGGCGCACCAAGACTGCGCTCGAACTGCGTGATGCCGGGCGCCATCTTAACTGGAAGGTTCCAGTTCCACGTTTTGATCTCCCAGACCTTCTGAGAGGTCTCGACCTTGGACCCTTCTCCCATGTCGTCGTCCTTTGGGTCGGCGTTGCTTGCCTGCCCCGGGATATCCTGTGAGCCGGCACTCTTCTCGCCCTCTGCGTCCGTCTTCTTCGCGGTGTCCCCGGTCTCGTCCTCCTTCTCGTGGCCTGCCTCGTCCTTGACTTCGTGCCAGTAGCGCACCACAGCTCTGGAACATGCATCCCTCACTTTCTTGTGCGCACTGCAGGTCGGGACTGTGCGGATGGAGATCGGGGCCAGGAACTTCTTGCCGTCAGTGCCTTCCATCTGCGTGGTTGTGAGGTCCCATTCCAGGTAGCCAAGGTTGTTCTCCTTCAGGGCCTCCGCGACTGTGAGCTCCCTGTCCGCGGCTGTTGCCCACTCCGGGAAGTTACGAACAACCAAGGTGCGTTTGGCCGCCTCGATCTGTGAGTACATCAGGTCCTTCTCCGTCCAGGCCGTCCGGATCTTGAGCATGCGGACCTCGTGCTCGAGCGTATTGATCTTCGCCGCATGGTTAACGAGCTCGGCACCGACCTTTGAGAAGGCTGCTTGCAAGGCGGGGCCGACCTTTTGCTGCAGCGCTTCCGTGATCATGGCCGCACACTCCTCCCTGGACACCGGCTGTGAGGAGCTTGCGTCTCCGTGAGGGATCCTGATCTCCCAGTCCTGCGGGCGTGCCACTGGTGCCGCTGTGGAAAGCACCGAAGGTCCATCCCCTGTGAGCAGGCCATCATGCTGTGAGATGTGTTGCTGCATCTCCGCCAGCTTGTCGGCCGTCTCGGCATTGGCCGCCGTTTGTGCTGCCCCTTGGACACGTAGGGCCTCAAGGCCAGCAGCCACTGCTGTGAGCTGCGAGGCCATAGCTTCAAGCACCTGGTTTTGTTCTGCCATGGCGCCTGTGAGGGCTACAGTGAGGGAAAGGGGCGCGAAAGTTTGAGCACTCGTGAGCCTGGGTTTAGGGTTTAGAGTTTAGAATTTGACGAAGCATGCCTCGAAAAGGATTTAGGGTTTAGGCTTCAAGACAACTCGCGCGTCCCTTATTCATAGAAAATCGATAACCATCGCGCCCTTCGAAAAATAGGTAGACTGTTCTCATGTTTTAGACGAAGAAAACAACCGAAAACGAATATGAAAAGGGTTTAGGGTTGAAGGTCTGAACCGGGTGTGTAAGTGTACTCCTATAACTAACAAAAAGCAGCATTGACCCCAAAAAATTTCACTGTGCTTATGTTTTCTAGTGAAATACTCACGAAGAAAAAATGCCAATAGGGTTTAGGGTTTAGGGTTCATGATTTACGGTATTCAAAGATACGAAGAATCGTAATATTATGGTGTATCAAATGTCAATTTGGAGAATTTGAACCAATCATTCAAATCTAAATATAATTTGCTTTCAATCTTCTGTTTAACATGCAACAGTATATTTATAATAATTATTCGAAAAAGGTTTAGGGATTAGATTCAATTATTTTAGTTCATGTATAATTAAATCAATTAGAAGGCCTGAGGAATTTCAATATATATATAGTGCAACGTTAATTCAAAAAAAGACAATATCTGTATCAGATTATTTTATATTGCCTATCAATTTCAATTCTTTTTTAATTTTTGAATATATAAATTATTACCATAATTTTATTTCAAATATAATCTTTCATATTGCATAGATATCTGACTATCTGACAAATAAATAATCTATAGGATAGGAAAAAAATCTTAATTATGATTGAATTTTCAATATGAGAAAAGCAGAAATCAAACAATTTTTATTTTAATCTAGTGCTACGAAGAATAACAATATTATTACATATTAAATCTCAATTCGCAGATTTTTTGTAAATCCTAAGAACTAGAAATATTTGGATTTCAATCGTTTATTTAACGCAATAATGAATTTATAATAGTTATTCGAAAAAAATTTAGGGTTTAAGGCTTAGATAGAAATGCCTTAATTTATTTAGATGTAAATATGAAGAA
Organism: Symbiodinium sp. clade A Y106; assembly: GCA_003297005.1. Classification (NCBI taxonomy): domain Eukaryota; class Dinophyceae; order Suessiales; family Symbiodiniaceae; genus Symbiodinium; species Symbiodinium sp. clade A. The sequence continues at coordinate 15,920 of BGNK01004514.1, forward strand.
TGGCAATATTAGTGCATACTAAATCTCAGTTTGTAGACTTTCTGCGAATCCTAAGGTCCTAGAATTAATTTGATTTCAATCTTCAAGATGAAATGCAATACTATGTTTTGTAGTATATATTCGAAAAAGGTTTAGGATTTAGGGTTCAGATTCAAATGCCTTTTTTATTTTCAATCAAATCGAGGAATTTCAATTATATGGAATTTTTCATTCAGAAAGAATGTACGAATAATCTTTGCATGAGATTATTACACATTGCCTATGCATTTCCAATCTTCTTTATTTTTCATGAATATAGGATATTGTCATAATTTATTTCAGATATAATCTCTTGCATTGAATGAACGGCCGATTGCTTGAAGAATGAATTAATTATAGGGCCAAAATCCTCATTCTATTTCAATTTTCAATATGAGAGTAGCAGAAATGCAAGCAGTTTTTAATTTAGTATAATGATACGAAGAATAGCAATATTATTACATATCCAATCTCAATCTGCAGACTTTTTGCCAATCCTAAGAATCTAGAATTATTTTGAATTCAATTTTCAATATAAAATGCAGTGATATATTTATAGTAGCCAATCGAAAAGATTTTAAGATTAAGGGCTTAGATTTAAATGCCTTCATTCTTTTATACTTAAATCAGTTTAAACTAAGAAGAATTTCAAGTATATGGCACATATTAGATTCAGAAAGAGCGATCGGGAAATTCATAGAAATATTCAAATCAGTTCTCAAAACGCAAGCTTGTTCTTGGTAAATGCCGCGGTGAGGGCTCGCGGAAGCTTGCAACAGGAAAGGTTTTTGTCTTGGCAAACGTTGCGGTGATGGCGTGCGGAAGCTTGCTTGTGGTAAGGTTTTTGTCTTGGCAAATGTTATGGTGATGGCTCGCGGGAGCTTCTGGTCAGGTTTTTGTCTTGGCAAATGCCGTAGTGATGGCTCGCGGATACTTGTGCTAAGGTTTTTGTCTTGGCAAATGCCGCGCTGATGGCTCACGGGTGCTTGTGGTAAGGTTTTTGTCTTGGCAAATGCCGCGGTGACGGTTCACGGACGCTTGTGGTAAGGATTTTGTCTTGGCAAATGCCGTGGTGATGGTTCACGGATGCTTGTAGTAAGGTTTTTGTCTTGGCAAATGTCGTTGTGATGGTTCGCAGACTCTTGTGGTAAGGTTTTTGTCTTGGCTAATGCCGCGGTGATGGCTTGCAGATGCGTGCGGTAAGGTTTCGTCTTGGCAAACGCTGCGGTGATGGCATGCGGAAGCTTGCATGTGGTAAGGTTTTGTCTTGGCAATGCCGCGGTGATGGTTCGCGGATGCTTCTGATATCGTTTTTGTTTTTGCAAATGCCGTAGTGCAGATCGGCTCCTGTAGTACCCCAAGCAATGCCGTAACAGATCGGCCTGCAGTACCGCAAACACTGTCGTAACAAATCGGCTCCTGCTATTCGACGCCCCAATAAGCGAAACAATTCCGAGAGGCTTCCGCAGCTTCATCCTTCCACACGGCTTTGCAGAAAATTGTCTTGCGAGCTTTGGCGGCTGAGCTTCCAGCTGTTGTGCTGCACGGTCCAAGTAGCTGCCCTGCCTTGTCCTGCCCTGCCCTGCCCGCTGCCCTCTGCCCTACCCTTGTCCTCTTCACTGCGTTCAATTTGATTTCTCCTTCCCACCCCGCCCACCGCCCCGCCGCCTACCCTGCGCGCCCCTGCCCCTGCTCCTGGCCCTGCCCCTCTTCAATGCGTTCAATTTACTTAAACCTCCGTTCGGGTGAATCGCTTCAATTTACTTTAAATATGTTCGTTGATTGGCTTATTTCAATTTACTTAAATAGCTCTATTGTATGTACAAAATTCTAGTTTACTTGAACTGAATTATGGTTCGTGGTTGCTTTCCTTCAATCCTGCCTTCCTTCTGCTCGTCAAACAACAACCTGCGCTGGCGCACTTAGGCGTAAGCCTTCTAAACCTTCACGAAGCATGAATCGAAAAAGGGTTTAGGGTTTAGGCTTCAAGACAACTCGTGCGTCCCTTATTTATAGAAAATCGATAACCATCGTGCCCTTCGAAAAATAGGTAAGTTGTTCTCATGTTTGTGACGAAGAATTCAATCGATACCGAATATGAAAAGGGTTTAGGGTTGAAGGTCTAAACCGGGTGTATAAATATATTCCTATAACCAACAAAAAGCCGCGTCGACCCTCCAAAAATGTCACGGTTCTTATATTTTCTAGTGAAATACTCACCAAGAAAAAATGCCAATAGGGTTTAGGGTTTAGGCTCTAAGGCAGCGCCTGCGATGCAAGTCATATCCTACTAAATCACACGTATGAGCTGGGAAAAGATGTGACTGTTCATATGTTTGCGAAGCGAGCCGGCGAAAGAAGAAAGGCGAATAAGGTTCAGGGTTTAAGGTTCAAGGCTACGCGCGTATTATATTGAATGTACCAACTAAAAGGATAACGCTACCGAGAATATATGACCTTAGATATATTTTTCACGCACAAAAGTTACGAAGCATAAAACGAAAAGAATTTAGGGTTTAGGCTTGAGACCTGAGAGTTGAAGAAGACTCGTGCGTGCAATTGATCGTATGCTTGCAAAAAAGGCCGACTGGAATATAGATTCACTATTCTTATATTTTTATACCGAACAAGCCAAAAATAACTCTGAAAAGGGTTCAGGATTTCACGAATGCATTATCTCGTGCATGAAAATTCCTACGAATATATAAAAATGAGGTAACAATTTTTTCTTGATATCTTCGGAAATTATTTCTGAAAATAAATCTTTGAATATTTTCTATTTTCTCTTCAAAAATTTTTTTTTAGAATTATATTTACTAGGCTAGATTTTTTAGTTTTCTATGATTTGATTTACTAGATCTGTCCTATCATACTTATAACCTTATCCTGATGGATCTAACTTGTCAAATCTCTCCTGCTAAGCCTTGCCGAATCCTTCTTGCCAGACCTATCCGACTAGAACTTGACGGGCGTAATTTGCCAGGCCTTCACGGGAGTAATCTACTAGATTTTGGCGGGCATAATCTGCCAGATTTATCCGACCAGGCCTTGATGGGCGTAACCTGTCAGATCTATCCGATCAGACCTGGCCAGGCGTAGTCGGCCAGGCCTTGAGGGGCGTAACCTGCCAGATCTCTCCGGCTAGGCCTTGACCGGCATAACCTACCAGATCTATTCGGCCAGGCCTTGAGGGGCGTAATATGCTAAACCTATCCGACCAGTTCTTGATAAGAATAATCTGCCAGACCTATTTTGACGGGCATAATCTCCCAGGCCTATCCGACCAGTGAAATCTATCAGATCTATCCGACCAGATTTTTGACGGACGTAATCTGCCAGATCTATCCGACCGGACCTTGATGGGTGAGATCTACGGGCGTAATCTAGCAGACCTATCATCTAATATATAAAATTTTTGCGGCGGCGCTATCGTAATATTTGCAAAGAAATCTTTTCAGAAATAGTTTCCGAAAATTTTTTTGCCCAAATATAAATGCGTAGGATTCCTTCAAATTTCAATTCAAATGCATAACTTTTTTGGATCATCTTATTCATATGTGCGGTCTAATCCTATTTCGAAAAATTCTAAATTCCTTTCCAGAAATAACGTAGCGTAACACAGTTCTTTCTCGAATCACAAACCTCAAATACGTCCTCTATAAACACAGATCAAAGCCACCGTTCTAGAGGCCATCCGTCCCGTCCAACCAAGTTCCTAACGTATTTCAGTTGCTTATCAATATCTCGAAACACGCCTGCGAGCATTGCTATAGAAATTACGTCCGGTATCGACCCGAAAAAAATAAGAATTTAGAAATCTAAAGCCAGAAAAACGGAACTGGTTAAGGCCGGCAGCCATCCGAGCACCGCGGGAGGCAAAGTAACTGAAACGTGGCCGATTCAAGGCCCCCAATCTCCGTGCCTTCATATATATTCCGAGGCCGATAAAATTCGCAACGACCTAATACACCCATCCGGCTTCCTTTCTCTCGCTCTTACGCAAACCCTAAACCCTCAAGAAAGAAATAAATAGAAATTGCTTATTATTACTGTCGTTGAGCGCCCTAAACCGTCAATTTCAAGCCCAACCCAACCCAGATCCAGATTCCAATCAAAAAAATAAATTTGATTCAATTTCTCGTCGCAAAATCCAATTTCAGAAAATCAAGTTCTAATCGAAAAATTCCTGCCCCCGCCCCACTCCCTTCCCAACCCAGCCCAGCCACCTAAACCGTCATTTTCAAACCCAACCCAACCCATTTTCAGTGGCAAAACTCTCCAACTTCAAAAAATCAGTTTCCAATCGCAAAACTCCCAGCCCCAGATCGCCCAAGCCTCAAGCCGCAACCCCCTCAGCCCCGCCAGCTCCAACCCCCAGCCCAACCCAAATTGCCAAAATCAAATTTCAGTCAGAAAACCTACTCAAAATATTTCGGTCAAAATTTTTGCTCAAAACATTTTTGGCACCCAAACCCTAAACAATTCTATAAACCCACCCCCTTCCCAACCGAGCCCCCGAAACCGTCAATTTCAAACCCAACCCAGCCAAATCAATCAGGTTTCAGTCGCACAACTCCCAGCCCCCAGCCCCACCCCAGCAGCCAGCCCGACCCACCCCCAGCCCCAGCCCAGAACCCATCCGCCTCACCTGCCAGGCCCCCAGCCCCAGCCCCGGCCCCAACCCCCCCCAGCCCAGCCAGATTCCCAAAATCAGGTTTCAGTCAGAAAACCTGGTCAAAATTTTCGGTCAAAACGTTTTTGGCACCCAAACCCTTAACAATTTCTATAAACCCTAAACCCTCAAGAAAGAGATAAATAGAAAAGCCCAACCCAACCCAGAACCAGGTTCCAATCACAAAAACCAAATTCAAATTAATTTCCAGTTGCAAAACTCCTACCCCGACCCACCCCCTTCCCAACCGAGCCCCCGAAACCGTCAATTTCAAACCCAACCCAGCCAAATCAATCAGGTTTCAGTCGCACAACTCCCAGCCCCCAGCCCCCACCCCAGCCCAGCAGACAGCCCGACCACCCCCAGCCCCAGCCCAGCCAGATTCCCAAAATCAGGTTTCAGTCAGAAAACCTGGTCAAAACTTTCGGTCAACACGTTTCGGTCAAAACGTTTTTGGCACCCAAACCCTTAACAATTTCTATAAATAAACCCTAACATACATACATACATACATCGTGTGTCTGGTCTGTTGGGCTTTAAAGAGCTTCATGCGTCCCGACAGTGCAGCGGTTAAGTCCCATCCACATATCAAGTGGGCAAGACTAAGCGGCAGGCAGAACCCGGCCGAACTGAAGGCTGGTACCAAAATTGCGAGAGTGCCGCACAAACGATACCGAGACGATTTCGTAACAACCCTACAGCGTCCCGCTACGCCACTAAGCATCACACAAACGACAAAAACATGGCAGAACAACAGAGAGGCAGGAGTTTCCTTCTCCAACATCTCAAAAAATCTGGTGCGACTCTTCAGCCTCGCTGGCTTAGGTTTTAGACCAGTAATCACTGGATAAAATTATAATGACGAGGTCGAAAGGATGGTCCCATGCCTGCTGCGGTCCGTTGAATCTCAATACCACTCGGGCTTCCAGGAGGCCTATGGATGGTATGGTGATGCATGGTGCAAAGCTATGGCATTTTCCGCTCGGCCTCGGAGACTGCTTTAAAGGCGGTGCGGGCTTGCGGCTGACGTGAGCCGCAATCACCAGTGTCATGCAGCCGTCCAATCCGCAGGAAACTTGTGTCTCCGACGGCGTGGCAAATTCTGAGAGATTCTGATTCGAGGCTCGGCCAGAAGTGTCTTTCTGATTTCAGCTCAGTTAGCGCGCTTCGTGAGACTCGTGCAGTCCACATCGACGTCTTTGTAAGGCTCGGCTCCTTGCGGGGTCAGAATGGAGTAGACGCATGTGCCCTTGCCGTTGGCAAACCGCAGGTCAATACTTGGGGGCTGGGGATGGCAGAACCCAGCACACTGGAGCCATAACGTGGTCCCCTCCATCATCGTAATGCTTGCGGGATAGCTGTTTGGTGCCACATGGACAATCAGCGACATGGCTGCGCTGACAACGCTGACCTTCGCGCCATGGCAGGCCCCGTTGTTCCAGCAGGCTAAGGAACCAGTGAACCAGCGGTCCTGAGCAATCTGAACACCAAAGTTGATTTCGGCATCTGTGCAGCTGTAGTCACCAACACACTTCACGTTCTGTACCAAGTACATCCGTGCTTGCTTGCAGCATCCCTGGCCACAAAGACAGTCCATCTCAGCATCTTCCAACGGCTCCCTGAAGCTGAAGGCGGAGTTGACACAGGCCCCGTTACCTGAGCATGCTGCTTTCGTCAGGCCCAGGAAGATGGACTCTCTGCAGGATTCGGCGCCGCAAGCCAGCACGCCCTGCGGCTTTACCTGGGTAGCCTCACACCCCAGGCACAGCGGAACCGTCTTCCCGAGCTCCGGAACGCACTTTCCGGAGATGCAGTTCGGGTCCTTCACGGTTGTCTGAGTCGTCAGCAACATCCCAAGCTCATCGCACTCGCTGTCGGCAGCGGCCGCCACGGAAAGCAAGGCAAGCATCAGAGGCACCATGGCAGCCCAAAGCGGCTCTTGGACTCGTAGGCAGTACTCTAGTAGGGGGTCGCCTACGCTGACCTGGGCCAGGTCTGTCCGGTACGTCGTTCCTGGCACACCAGCACTTATAATAGCGACGTCTGCAACAAGAACGTGTGTGAAGAAAATATCTGAAGCCATCCTTTTGAGCTTTCCGAACCTGTCGCGAGTCATCGCTGCAGATTTTTTGCAGCATTAGGATCATGCTTTTGAGACATTGTGTCCTCAGGAGAGATCCAATAATATAATATTACGTCGACCCGGCGGCGGTTGCGCTGTTGCCGCAGGTAACCCGAAACTGAGCAAACTCAGTTGGCGTCAGTACTCCTATCGCAGCAACATTCGACTTGCAGCCCCCCCCGCAGTCTTCTACAGTTAACACAGCCGGGAACGCATGCAGGCTGTCGAGGAGACACCAAGAGGCATCTTCAAAGCCTTTGAAACGCTGTGGCTCATGCGCTGCACTTCTTCGAACAGCCACGCACGGTAGGGCTTCGCGTGGCGTGGAAGAGCTGCACTTCAAAACCTCTGAGCTTTCCACCTACCTCCTCCGGCAAAAGTCTCCCTAGCAGTCGTCTGCATCTCCTTCTATCACGGTTCTCACTCTTCAACATTACCGTTAACGACCAACACCGTCATTGTTACGTTCCTCTTGTAAAGCCCTATCTGGACATCACAAGCAACCTACCAAAAAGGCGGTTTTGGTTGTTGAGGGTAAACAAAAGCCTCGCTCTTTGGTTTGCTCTGGCAACGAACTCAACATGAAGCTCAACTTGGACGACCAAAACCTTCGGAGCTCATGCTGATAAGAAGCTAAACAACACATGCTCCTGGTAGTTTAATGCACATGGTACTGCATCCATCTGGACCCTCCTGGACCATGCTAGACCCGGCTGAACCAAGCTTGAGCACTCAGGAGTCTGCATCGGAAAATGGCGTGAGGCCGTGAGTGTTGTTCTTTGCTGTTTGCTGTGGATGCCCAGTACCCAGCACACGGCAGGCATCATGGGGGTCCCGCAAGCCGACTGGGGGGCAACGAACGCATCACAAGCACCAACGTGAGATAGCGTGCAACAAGGGCCTCCTGTGCACGTTCGCACTCGAACCCGTACGAACTTGCAGCAACTTGCAGCTCGGCAAGAAGGCGCACTGTGCTTGCGTGCGCGCATGGAAGTAAGTGCAAGTTGCGCACACTGGTACATGCTTGTGCGGACGTGTGCTAGGGGCGTCAAATCCAAGAGAAGCAGGGGATGACTGTATTTTAAAGCCCTCCCCACACACACATGTTGTCGTGGCTGTTGCCATCATGACGAAATTTAGTTGAGGAGGCAGGTGTACAGCCGGACTCTAGCTACGCCGCAAAAGATAATAAATCTCCGGGCAGTCTTGGAATCGCCCCGTTCTGCCGCCTCACTGCAACACTTTGGCAGCTTCCAACAGCAACAGATTCGGGAGTGCCTCTGTGCCCAAGCTAATATTCTGCTCCGGAGGCGTAGAAGTCTCACCATCCATGTTACAAGCCGTGGCCCCAGATGCCTCACCGAACAAGAAGCTTCCTGGCTCAGGGATGCTCCAGCCAGACTCTCCTGGCGGAACTTCGAAGCCACAGAGTTCTATGTGTATTTCCTTATTACATAAACTCGTTCATGGTTTATGGTCTCGGGGTTTAGGTTTAGGGTGTATGCACGTGGACGACATTCTGAGTTCTGTCCAAGCTTCTGCCAAGAAGCATGCCTTGTGGACAGCCGTTGGGTGCTGGGCATGCTCTGCTGCCCAAGTGGTTCAATGCCCTCGTAGCAAGCGCGCGGCCTGCATCTCCCCGCAAGCAAGTTCTGTTTACCCTACCGGCCCTACCGTCGGCAGCTAAAACCATCTTGTTGGAGGTGCCTTATTCTTTCCATATAGGGCTCTATGGCAGGAACATACGACTATGATGGCTTTTCCGCTGCCGCAGACCGGCGGAGTGCTCGAAACCGCGGCCAGTCCCCAGTCCCTGCAAAGAAACCTCGAGCTCATGCCGCCGGATGCGCTGGAAACACAGTGGCGTCGTGACAGATGGCACCCGGTGTATTTCTAGATTCGAAAAGTAGCTCCAGTAAGCCCCCGGATAACATTTCTGCCTGGTGCTTGCGTTGGGTCGCCAATGGCTGCGAGACGGATCGTCAGGTCGGCAAAAGAGATCTGCGGCGCTGGGATGTAGTCAGAGCGCCTGCTCTTGAGCTCCTGTTCCTGACCCCACAGTCAAACGCAGGCAGGCACTGCAGAAAGAGTGCGAAAGCAAGCACGGCGCCTGGAAATTCCGCACGGCCTGGCACACACAAGCGCAACTATTAGCGCTTGTCCCTTCCGAGGCTTTGGGGGTTAAGCTTTGCACGCTCGAAAAATTAAAGGCCTGAAAGGTGAGGATCTGCATCAGCAGCGGCTTCAGGGCCCGGTCCACCGCTTGAATGGCGTGGCCGAAGAGCTGCTGAGAGATCTCTTTGAAGTTCGTGCAATGCTCGCGGAGCTTTGCATCCATGCCATGTTGGAGCTCGACTCCCTCGATGACATTCGCGATGAAGTTCTCGTCCTTCGATCAGAGAGTGCGATTACTTCACTTGCGTATCGGCTCCCCCAAGGGCGGCCTCCAGTGCGATCTGCAGCCGCTCTGCGGTGGTCACCGTAGCGGCCCAGGCTTCCAGCAACACCTGAGAGACGCGGACGCAACCATGCCTAAAAACCAGCCTTCCAGGTGTAGGAGACAGTAGGAGCCCCCTTCAAGCGCTATGTAAGAAGAATCCCTGGCTTTCTGTGTTGGCGAGTCAGATGTGACGATGGGCCTCCGCGCCCCTCTCTTCAGCGAGCTGCACGGTCTGCCAGCTGTTCTGCAACGCCGCAGTGTCGGCACCTCTGTAGACACACACACACAACACACACACACAAGCACTTAAACCTTTGTATACCACTACCAGAACCCCATCCTTTATGCATCGGCTCCTTTTCTATTTACAACCCTACTCTAGTCTAGGTTTTGCAATCAGATTTTTTTTACCATGGCTTCATATCCCTCAAAAAGCGCGCCTCCGCACTGTGAGAAGTTCTGGGCCAGCTTGAGCGCATCATCGGTGTGGTCCAGGGCCCTCAAACGCATCATTGTGAACACGCCGTGCTTCTCGTGGCTCCGTAAAAAGGACTCCAGGAGAGACGTCCAGAGAACTTCAGAGCCAGCGCTGATTGGTCGTGTCATCTGCATTCGCAGACTCTTGGCCTCGCTAGTCCTGGATCGATGTTCGGCTGATTGCTGGCCTTATTTGGTGCCGACTCAAGGCTGAGCTCATGAGCTCCAACTTAGCGGTTAATTGTAATTCCAAGCCACGCAGCAGCTCGATCTTGGCACTGAGCTGCTTCTCCGCGATTGCCGACGGCTTGACATTCCTCTGGGCGGAAAGACGTCCACGCAGGCTCCTGCGGAAGTGCTGCAGCATGCCACGCATAGACTTCACACGGTAAGGCCAGCTTTCTGCCGACACGTTGAAAGACACCAGGGCCATGCGGTCGTAGAGATCCTGACCGGCGTCTTTGTGCCAGTCGAGAATATCTCTGTGTAGTGTAGCACTGTCAATGCCCTGGATTTCATCCTTGAGCTGGGTAAGGTAAGGGTTGCGTAGCTCTTCAAGCATCTCCGGCACGGAAAGCAATGTGCCATTTGCCTCCTACAGGGCAGCAAGAATCTAATGAAGTTGACCAAACTGCAGTGTAGCATACTAAACTGGATGCCGTCCACAGGTACATCCATGTCTACATCCGCATCTGTTTCTGTATCCATACATATAGACATATCTATGTATATATATATATATGTATACACACGCACCTTATTGTCTGTTATGGTTCTTTACAGGATTCTTTCTATTTATCATTCTCTTCATTATATTCCGAGAGCCCAACTCGCCTCCTGGCCGTCCACCGCCTGGAGCAGCCTGCTCCGCTGCGCCTGCCGAACCGGTGAGGAGGCTAGCAGGGGGTCATTGCCTGGAGATCCAGTTGATAATGATCTTTATGAGCGTCGGTTATAATAAAGACCCAAGTTACTTGGGGGGGTTTGGGTTCAAGATGACGGGCTCAGAAGAGTACGGCCAAAATCGAGCATCCAGAACCATCGCTTCCCCTATTTTTCCAGCCGACTACACGGCTGATAGTGAGAACCGACTAAACGGCCCCCCGTGGCTGACGGCCTCTTGGTTGATGGCCCAGAGGATGTACTTTGTGTGGTAGTCCAGGAGCGCTTGGATGTTTGCCATCAGGACGTCGTGGGAGCTCTTCAGGCTTTCCAGCACTGCCGAGGTGCCCTGGCGCACGGAATCTTGAACGCAGAACAAGTCGCACATCACCTCGGCAGGTCAGGAATTCAAAGCAGAAGCAGAAGAATATGAGGCGCCGAAATGCTGCCAGAAAGGCAAGGCGTATCCCCGACCGAGGACCCCACTTTCGAGAGGCCAAACTGCAAGGGCATGCAGTCCTCTTCAGAGCTGGTTCATATGTAAACCTTATGCTACCCATAATGAGGAAGACCCGCAGCTCCTGCCAGGCCGTGTTTCTCATCTCGCGGAGGTTCGGTCCCATGGTGGAAAAGGTGGAGGGCGCCTGCAGCTTGGGGATGGTCTTATCTCGGAGCTCGCGGGAGATGTTCTCGAGGCTCTTTTCGGCGGCCGTCGGCACCACGGTATGAAACTTCGCCAACTTCTCATTTCTCATGCCAATGCTGACGGCTGGGTTCCAGTAGTTCCAGTCAAAGGCGGCGTCCTTCGCAAGGTTCCAGAACCCCGCACCGACAGCGTTTAGGGCAATGTGCTTTGTGGTGAATTTTGTCGGATCCTGGCCCTCCGCTGACCAGAGTCGTTCTTGAAGCCAGGCGATTCTTCTGTAACTCTTCGCATGCTCTCCGCTCTGGACCACCTCCTGAAGGTCCTTTGCTTCTTGCTCGGCCTTGTCGACGGCTGCCTTTGCGCTGAGGCCGAAGTTGCCCCATGGGATGGCGGAGAGCAGCGCCGCTGTCAGGTCCATAATGTCCTTCTGCTTCTGCCACCTCTGCGCCAAAATAGACATGACATACCCTCATGTGCATGTTCCGACTTCTCAAGTGCACACCCTGGACTCCTGGCTGTTGAAGTTTCTCGCGTGCACGGCGGCTTAACGGCGCCATTTTTTCATGCTTCAACTGGCTCGACAAGTCTCTGCCCGACTCAGCTCCCGGCTCAAAGTCGTATTTTGCGAGCTGGCCGTCGTAGTCCAGCTTTGTTGCTGCGGCAGTCTGGTCCATGTAGCTTCGCATCCGCTCGCGCTGGCTGCACGACCAAAAATCCTGGCAGGGCACTCTTCGGGCCCAATTCTGAGGTCTCTTACGCCGTCCTCACACACCGTCCCTAAACCTAAACCCCCTCCAAAAGGGCCTAAGGCCCTACAGCAAGGTCGTGAACCCGGCAGTTCTTGGCCTGCCGGCCTGCTCCGTGATCCCCTTGTCCATGCCCTTGACCGGCGGCTCCGCGTTGAAGGTGTGGTAGCCTGGGTTGAAACCATGTTTTTGGTGGAATGAATTTCAACGCCATCATGGTTAGGATTTGAAAATAGGTGAATTGAAAACTATTCCTTGAATGAACGAACCCAGGGGCACGGGTTGCTCTCCTCGATGGAGCCGGGGTAGAGGGAAGGCATCTGCAGGAACACGGGGTCGCAGAACTCTGCGTAGTCCGGCTGGCTGGGCTGGAACTCCTGGAGCTTGGGGTACCTGGCAGTTGGGGGTTTCCATTGATCTATGCACGACATAACCAGTTCTTTGAATGTTCCGATACAGCCCAGGTACTTGGGCTCCTCCTCGGGAATCGGGCCCTGCGGATTGGACTGCATCAGGTAGCTGGCGGCCAGCTCTTGGATCGCCGTCACCGAGAAGTTCTCGCCCTGCAAGCCGGCGGGGGAAACCTGGCTACTCTCCAAAAGCAGCGGCTCTGTTGAAGCGGCGCCTCCCAGCTGTCGCAACTCCCAGACCGCTTGGAACTTGTTCCAGCTGAGCCTCCACTTGTCCGCAGACGACCTGCTAAGCTCGCCAAGAGATTTGATGGCGGCTCTCTCGTAGATGGCCGCACCGGTGTCCCCCACAGCAGTCGGACAATAATAGCCCTCGAACGCCTGGTACTGCCTGTCGCGGCGCTCTGCAAGCAGCTCCAGGCCCAAGTGCTTCTGCAGTTTACAGCATGAGACCTTGAAGGAGTCCTTTGAGTAGCGGAGGCCATTGACGATCTCGCCGACATGGCAGAAGGAGTTCATTGCTTGTTGGCAAGCTGCAAGCAGAGCGGTCTTCCGACAGAAAAGTTGAAAGCCCTGAAAGCTCGAAGGGCCTCCAAAGTCATTGAGGTGCTTTACGGGCTGGCCAGGGAGGTTGTACCAACCACTCACGGCACTGCCTGGCGGGCAGGCTGCAGAGCCCACCATATCCAACAGCACCTGCTCCTCGCCGGCATTGATGTGGAGGCAGTGGGGCTGCGTCTGCGCTGACACGGACACGACGGCTCCATCTGGGCACCGCAGGCCCCAAATGCCCACGCCTGTCGGCGGCAAGCTCAAAAAGCCCACATGCTCAGCGACGCTCGTGTTCGTGGCGTTGAAGGGCGGTGGCAAAGCGCTTCCGAAGAAGGTGCTGTAGTAGCCTTGGTTCTGCAGGATGCTATAGATCTCTTGAGACGTCATCCCGCCACTCGTCCGCTGGGCTTTGCCAATCACTATCGTCGACGACGGCGCCACCAGGACAGGGCAACTGGCCTCGACTCTCAAGCCGAAGGATGTGGGACCTGAGCTTCTGGTGAGGACTTTGCTCAAGGCCTGGACGGAGATGGGCGTGTCCTCTGCGCAAAGAGCCTCCTCGTTGCCCGAGGGCACACAGGCGAAGAGCACCCTCGGAGAGTTCCGGGACTCCTGCAGCATTGGCGCTGGCACCCGCTCGTAAGCCGACCGCTCCAGAGGCCCCAGGCCTGTGTTGCCAAGTACCTCCAAGTCCAAGGGCCTAGATGCAGAGTTCACTGTTTCTGTGGAGACCATCTTGACGAAGCAAAAGCCGGTCCCTTTCTTATTGCCCCGCACGCTGGTTCTGAAGAGCAGCCCAGCCTTGCCGGGCGCATTGGGTAGCTGGTACCCCAAGCACCAGGCGTGCTGTGCACAGGTTGCAAGAGGCATTGGCATCGAACTCCCCATCAGAAGGGCTGGGAGGGACTCAAGCTTTGGCATTCGCCCGCTTCCTGCGTGAAGTTGGGGTCACTCTGGATGTACCAAAGAGCCGCGTGACAACTACTGAGCTGCACGCAGTCGCTGCAAATGCTTGGCGGGGCCACTTGGTAGCTCCAGGTCTGAAACTGCGGATGGTAATGCTCGTTTTTGCAGCTTTCCAAGGTCACATCTGCCGCTGTATGTTCCCACTTGTTGGGGTCGGGGAGGGGAGCGTTCAGGCGGCAGCACTCGTACCAGTGATCGAAGGGCCCCTGGCCCGCCCACCTGGAGCATTTGGATCCTAAAGTCTGGCTCCGGAGCACGCCCATCTGACAGTTGGCCTCTGCCTCCTGCGGCGGGCTGATGGAGTCGCTGAAGCGCTGGCATGATCCAGGCTCTATCGGAGCTCGGCAGCATGTGTAGCTTATCTTCACTTGGCGGTCGTCGCAGAAGTGCTGCACTCGGTAGGACTGAAGCACCTCGTCATCCCCTTTGCATTCCATACGAATGCCGGGGCCAGGTAGATCAGTCAAATTCTCAGAATACTCTTTGCACTCCTTCAGCAAAACGCCGCCCCAGGAGAGGCTCATGCAAGTCCCGCTTGTGTTTGTGTAGCCCATCTTTGAAGGTGAGTCGGTCCGAGCAGAATTCGCATTGATCATCTCGTTCTCGCCGCATGCTACAACGGTGTCCGAGTGATCGAGCCGACCAAACTTGCGGCTGGTCAGTATCCAGATTTCTGTCAGGCACATCTCCTTGATTCTCAACCATGACAGGAAGAAACGTCGGATTGCCTCTGCAACACAAAAACGGTTCCGTTTCTAAGTCGGAGCCCAGGGTCTGGCTGCGACTTTGGTTTCAGCATGCCTCCGTCGACGAGCCACAGGAAATCATTTTTGTGGCTGTCATCGAATTCTTCGGCCACTAGCAACCACTTCGCGGTGTTGCTCTTCGGCTTGATGAGCTTCAGGTACCACTCCTTGCCATCGATCAGGATCCCGATCATGTCTCCATCGGTATGGAAGCTCTGCTGACAATCCCTCGACAGGTGTGTATTGCCTCAGCCGCGCTTTTTAAAGGCATTTCATGCAGCCGACCACATGCCTGCATACGAGCACCCGAACCAACCAGAACCCCTTTTTTGCAGGGTCTTCAAAAGACCAATTTAGGGCTCTAAAACAGGAGCCGACAGAAAAGATGGCTCTGGTTGGCGAAGGTAGAGAGACAGGCAGCAAGAAGAAATCTGGGCACTGCCCAGCTGCGACATGTGATGCCATCGTCGCACTTCCCAATCACCGGACTGACACTTAAACAAAGCTCGTCATAAGCCATCGCGATCTTGTACTCGATGATGTTTGGAAGCCTCTCCTGCACATACTGGATTTGCGTGAGGTTCAAGGGTGTCCCATCGTTGGCAACCTTTGAGACTTTCCACGTCTTTTTGGATGTGTCAACCATGTCGTAGCCAAAGATGCAGTCACCGCCAGAGAAGTACCACATGTACCTTGAAAAAGCATCCAAAAAGCAAATGCAGGAGTCCTCACTCTTCACAGACCCCGTAGCCAACAAGAATCAGCGAGACCCTGTATGGAACTTCATCTGCTTATTGGACAACCTGACAAACCATCTACAGAACCCTTTAACCTCAAACTTTCTTGAAGGTCATCTGGTTTGGGACCACGTCCAGCCTGCTGTCCATGCGCGAGGGACATGTGCTGATGGCGAAGTTTTTGGTGGTGATATCCAAGAAAGCACAGTATGTACCTTGCGTCAATCGGGATCTTTCATCCAGGATCCACTTGTTCACAATGCCCCCGCACTGGCATTTCTTCAAATCATCCAAAGACGTACCGCATAAACACCAAACGTTTGAAACATTGGTGTCCAATTTGAAGCGAAGGCTACGGTCAATTGCGTCGATCCAAAACTTGGTCGTGGATCCTTGTGCTTGCGCCGTCAAGCCGAATGTCGCCTCGAGGGCAAGACATGTCAGCAGTGTCAGACTCTGACAGCGTCCAAGTTGCTTCTATTGCCTTTTTTTGCAGCTGGGCTCTTAGTGTCAGCCTGCAAGTACGATCCTCTGCCTATTTCCAAGGTCCAACTCTCAGTCATAGTCACAACCACCGACCTGGATTTGCAAAAACTGCACACCCCCAAAACAGGAGCTCGTCAGCAAAACGGGCCAATGGCCAAAATGGCCAGCGCGCCTTCAAGGAGTCTGAGTTGAGCCGGAGCAGAGGATCTGCGCTGGAATGGAGTGCGGAGGCTGTGAATTCGCTGGCAGTCGGGCAGCCTGACATGCTCCTTCCATAGCTTGTGCGAACCTCACGGTGCTCCAGAAAGTAAACCTCGACACGAGCGCTTCAAACTTCAACAAAAGCAGCCATCGAAAGCAGGACTCATTGCAAGAGATCCCCCAAAGTCTTTTTCGGGGACCCCCAAATGCTGCCCAGAAGGCTTCTGGCATGGACACGCTGGTCAGGCGCTGCAGGCCCTGCGTGCCGATCTGGACACACTCCAGGCACCTGACTCCGACTCCAACCCTTCACAGCCCTGGGCTGCGGGGGGTAAAACTCCCGAGTTGGGAGTGGGACACGCAGCTCCGTGGTGGAGCTGCTGAGGCCGGCACGAGCAGTTCTCCCAGGACTGCCATTGACCGGGCTCCCCAACCCATTCACCACTGACCTCAGCGGCTCTGGAACTCCCTTCCAAGAAGTGTGGTTGCTCTTCCATCTTAAGGGCATACTGGAAGCATTTTGAACTGGAGCTTCCAAGAAGAGCCCAGCTACACAGGTGAAGCTGGCCGCTGGCCGCGGGCCGTCCCACTTGCCATTTGAGGAGACGAACATCCGGGAGGAGGCGTTGCAACTCAGGGAGAGCTCCGTGCCCGGGGCCATGCTGTTCGGCAATGGCCTCAGACCGGCTCGGATCCCTCAGAAGCTGGGAGCGATCAGAGTCTGAGCTCTGTTGGGCACGCCCTTGCCATGGATTGTAAAGAAAACGTGTTAAGGCACTAGCTTCGACCCACCCGCTACTAACTTCGGAACGCTACGCTCAGCTCAGCCCAAAGGGCAATTTCTGGAGGCCGGCCCTGGCGAATGGAAGGGAAGCGTCGATGTAGCTGCATCGCGTGCAGGTGCCGCTAGCCACGCCAGAGAGCAGCTGCAGCATGTCGCAGGCGTTGTGCTGCTCTTGGAAGAGGCAGTCGGGCACGTCCGAGGGGACCGGGCTCAGCCTCTAGGAGGCCCCTTCCAAAAAAAACTCACTAGTTTTAAGGTCTATCATCTGAAAAAAGAGCCACGTTGCTTGCTACAAATGCATCCCCGTGATTCTCGTCGGACTATACAGCTCCTTCTAGCAGCAACCCAGCAACAAGCTTCGTCGTCTCAGCATGGACCAGCAGGTCTCGGGGTCTGCCAGGTGGCAGAAAGATCCCTGCGGCGCCCGGCCGTAGAGCTCGTTGACCAGGCTTTCGACGCCAACGAACCTGGAGTTGATCCAATCACTGATCATCAAACGAGTATAGGTTGGGCTCGAAGACTTCAAAAGGCAAGAATCGTTTCCAAATCAACCCTGAGATACTGCATGCTGTCGCATCGCTGGAATAGCGAACACTCCTCGGCGCTCGGCAGGAACTGGTAAAAGCGGCACTCGGGTGACGACCAGCACGCCTTCTTGCAGTCGATCAAGCTTGTCGTCAGCTTGTGCTCAATGAGAGCCTGGGCATATCTTGGCCAGCTAGGGTCTACCTCATGACTAACTAGCTAGAACTACGTTCCAGAACCGTTTATCTGTGTTGCGCGAGAGCCACACGCCAAGGATGGTTCTGCATGGTGGGTTAAAGCAGCAAAAAATCAAAAACCGGAACCGGAACCCTAGTTCGACTTCCATCTGACTTGCGACAGGACTGCGTGGTGCATTTCGCAAAAACGGCACAGGCGACATCACAAAGCAACATATAGCAAGTTCTGGCCAGCGCTGGGGTCCTGGCGTTCTGCTCGCAAGCAAAGGGTCCGCTGAAGATCTTCTGGTCCTCCACGGGCCCAACGTTGAAGTCACGTGTCGAGTTGCGGGTCACGGCCTGGTTCGATTCCTGTGTCACCGGTGCCGCTGAAGCGTGAGCTTCCCCGAAGCAGTCGCATGCATGAAGCGAGTACAGCGAGGGCTCCTTCACTGTGCCCAGCACAAAGCCCTCTGCTACCACAGGCTTTGCGCAGGAGGGCACCGAAAGCTGCAGGCTCGCATCAAGCGTAGGATCGGGCTTCCGAGCCGTTGCAGGATCCCGGAGCTCAGCGTTGCTGAGCATCATGCTGAAGCTGGCTTTGCCCAGCTCGAAGGCCGCACTGACAGCATCCTCCATGATGCAAGCCATCGGCTGGCCGAAGTACTCGGGTGCTTTGCCTGCAACCTTGAAGTCGCTTGCATTCATGTGCAGGAGCATCCACGTAGCTTTCTTGCACTGCGCCGGCAGATCGCTGAGCTCGCTGTGGACCGATTGCAGAGGCGCGAGCGTGAGCTGCCTCTCGACTGTGAGGCCTGGCCGTGAGTATGCGACGGCGACGGCACCCGTCGAGGCTTTCTGGACCTGGGTTCTTGCTGGGAGTCTGAAGCCCAACCATAATGGTCTTTTCTTTTGTCCTCAGAATTAGAAAGGTGAATCCACCAGTTTGGCCCAGGGACGGAGGGCCGGAACTCCCCTTGCAAGTACTTGGCATCCGGAGCTGACAAGGACAGGATGGCCGTATCTTCGGTGCAGTTCATCAGGCGCAGGCTGCAGCTCACCGTCCCGGGAAGCACGGCAGTGCCGTTCGCTGCCTGCACGTAGCAGGTGCCACCTTCCTGGTTTGCTGTCAACGTTCCTATATAGGAGTCACAGGATAATTTAGGCAAGGTAGGGATTCTTGCTGGGCTGGTATCACGAATCATGATGGCTCAACAGAAGTCTCTCAAGAGCAACCGAGCGTCGGCCTCACAAACCGCCGCGCAATCTGCTCGCGAGCGACACCCCTGTTTGCACTGACCAGCAGCCTCCGCCCATCCCATGCTCTGTGCCGGGACCCACGGCACCCAGCACACGTCATCCAGGAGTCGAACCTTCAGGTGCGTGACGGGAAGTACCTTCTCGTAGTAGGGGCCTGGCAGGGAGGCCAAGAACCCCAGAATTCCAACAGCGTCTCAACAACTCAGGGGCGGGGCGGCCTCCCACGGCAATATCGCAGGAGATGTTGAGACTACCCCTGCCAGATTGGCCGGATAGGTCCACCTCTGGCGTTCCACTGATACGGCCCGTGATCGGATTCAGATTGAAGGCCACCATGCCATCAACAAGGACGTGTCCAGTGAACCTGGACCAGCTTATGGGCAACGTCCTTCGGTGCACGGGAGCTCAGCGACCCCAGAAAAAAGCAGAATGCACACTGAGCAGCGCAACAGCTGTGCTGCAGAAGGTAT
The DNA here is from genome assembly GCA_003297005.1 of Symbiodinium sp. clade A Y106. Taxonomy (NCBI): domain Eukaryota; class Dinophyceae; order Suessiales; family Symbiodiniaceae; genus Symbiodinium; species Symbiodinium sp. clade A. The sequence continues at coordinate 35,236 of BGNK01004514.1, forward strand.
GCGGAACTCACGGCCGCGCATGAACATGCATCATATTGCCAGAAGGTATACTTTCAAAATGCTGGATTGCTTTGGAAGAGGTTTCACGAACACTACGGCAGAGGATAGAAGAGATCTGAGCCCTTCAGCGTGCTGCATTAGCGCTTTGAGGGCTTCAGAAGCAGTTTGATTCTGGTTCCAACATCCCTTAACAGTATTGCTTTTGGCACAAGCACCCGCCAAAAGGTACTTAAGGTACTTGGATCTATCGGGAAGAAAGGTCTTCCAGATTGTCGGAGCATCCCTGGCATCTGAGCCGTTGCCGAGCACTTCACGTCGAGAATGGTCGGCGGCAGGCTCGGGGGCACCACAACGAGCTCTCCGTTTGCCCTCTCGACCACTGGAACCTGCACCTTGTGGTCCACGTACCATCGGTCACCGCTGCCTTAGCCAATAAAAAGGATGTCAAGATACGGCTCACGGATGAGTTTTCTTGGCGATCTACGGACGCAAAGCAAGGCTAAGGTCCCGTCGCCAACCTCCTTCCTCAAGCTCCACCGCCGGAATTTCCACTCCCACTTGCGCCAAGACTTCGACCTTGTATACCGCCCTTTTCCAAAGCCGCGTCTGCACAGCGAGGAATCGTGTGACTGCCGCGGTTCCGCTTGCTGTGTTGGCTGCTACGCGGCAGCTGCAAGACGGTCTAGGCTGAAACTCCTGCAAGTTTCCCCGCATGCTGGTCGGGTAAAGCTCCGCAGCCAAAGCCTTTGCCTGCAGGTTTCCAATAACATCGACGGAGAGCCATGGGCAAAGAGGTTCACAGGACAACTGGAAATCTTGGAATTCACCAAACGGCTGAATGCTCTTGGTTCTCTCGACTATCGGCACATCAAGCCCGTCCAGCCCCCATGATGCGAACACGACCGTATCGCTTCCATAAGTGAAAGGAAACACGGAGAAGTGCAGGACCGTGGTCTCAGCAATTCCGCGGACAGGGTCCTGCACCACCACCATGGGGCAGTTCACTTCCTGCGTGCCATTCTTCACGGTTCCCTTGATGCGACCATTGCTTGAGAGGCTCAGCCCAACCGTTGAAAGATCACAGCCTGGTGTAACCTGAATCGCCTCGGGCATGGGGTTGGGGATGGAGTTGACATGGTCCTTTTCTATGTCTTCATTCACGAACAAAGCTTGTCCGGACAATGGGAGCTGCGTTGGGGCAGCCTTGATGCTACCGCCACCACATACACAGCAAGCATCACTCGGACGAAGCCCATGGAACGGGATGTCAATGTTCTTCACAGGCCATTTGCCTCCAGGTGAGCACAAGGCGACAAGACCAGGTCTCCCCGCACAGAAGGCTCAGTCACATGCGCTCTGACTCTGACCTGACCGATGCAACCCATCGTGGGACCGACAGAAAAGAAACTCCGTCATTCAAGCTCAAATCATTACACGCATCATGTCTGAGCGGAATGGATGCACATGGCTTAACGGCTTAACCTTTCGCAAGCCCAGGAAGCCACCCACACAAGCGTTGCACTTGGTGAAAAAGACGTGATAAGCCAGGAAATCCCTGCAGTGGGCCCAGCAGCCTTTGCAGCACAAGTTGAACTCCCTAGGCAAGCCTGACAAACGGCGAAACTATGACTTTTCGCTACATGTAGCGGCCTTGGCAAAGGCCCCCCTTGGCATAATCTGAACAGGATCGACCCTGCATGTCGTGCCATTGGGGCACATCATCGCACATGAAGCACTTTCTCTTGCCAATCACCGGAATCTCTTGCTCCACATAGCCGGCTGCACACACCTCGCACCTGCCATCTTTCACAGCAGGGCAAGGGCCGCAACCATCGCACGTCCTGCATTCGAAGTGATAGCCTCCATTGATGAAGTTTCCGATGAGGACTTGGCCGTCACTGCACTGCAACTTGTCCGGGAGGTCCGGCTCCGCTTCTTTATCCACCTGCAGCAGCTTTGTGCGCGCAGTCGTCTGTGGGCACTGTTGGAACTGGCGCCCAGGGGTGGACCACATCGCCTTCATGATGCGAGCCTGCTGAGAAGCATCAGCCATCCGCTCTGTGAGTGGAGCACCGAGACTTCCGCCGAGACTCGGCTCGACCTCTCCAAAGCTCCGGTGCAGTTGGAGAGTGCATGTGCTCTCCTCCTGCGGGCTCCGCTGGGCCGCGGCCCGGGCGGCCCAGGCCCACTCAGCGGCGAAGACCAACAGTCCCGAGGCTCGTATGCTCGGCATGCTGCGCATCTAAGGCTTTAAGGACGCGCTCAACACATAGAAAGGCACTCCACAACTTCGCAGCGCATCATGCTTTAATGGAGCGTCGAGTCTAGGGTTGGTGAACCCAGGGCCAATAGTCAATGCGAAGAGCTTCATCCAAACTGCCAAGTAGTCAACCGCGGATGAACTGTGATCGATTTTATCAGGGCACTGCAAGGCATCGGGAAAGCCTTCTCTGTATGATGGGAACAGACCGAAACGCCCCTTATCGACAGTCTTTCGCGTAATTCGGTTCATAACTGCTTGGAAAATACCAGGGGCCTGCACATCGAGACCCTATGTACATTTGTGAAACTGGCGGCCCCGTGACCCCCGTAAAGCGGAAGCACTATCACAGGATCGAGAGCGGCTGTCTATTTCTAATTAACATACTTCACGTTGGCACGCTGGACAACAGGATCCGCAACGTCGACTCAAAGCCAATTCTCTCAGAGTTCTTTCGCCTTGTCCGCGAGTCTTCGGAGCGTTACCGGGAGCCGAGCGGCTTCCTGAGACGGGATCCAATGCTCGTACGTTAGTTTGTTCTGATTTTTAGCATCTCAGTAATTGTACGGTCATCTGGCCTTTTCGACTCACAAAGGGTTTCGGCATGCGTCGCATGCTATGCTGTAAGTGATACCCTTGGAGTCAGATCCACCGAGCACTTCAACCGAGGCCAGGCTACGGTGAATTCCAGCTGTGGTGCGAAGGACCCTGGACTGAAGGCCGTGGGGCCGTGGGGTGTTACAAAACGCGAACCCAACAAACTCTTTGCGCTCGCTGGGGTGGGTACTTTCTGGCTTGCACAGCCAAGCGCACCATCGCCGGATCTGCAAGGCCACGGTACAGGGTCTGTCGCTGTCTTTGGCTGGGGCGGGAAAACAAAGGATGGCTCGCGCTGTTCTTGCAGGCTCTTTCGTCGGAGATTTCTCTGACTGCTTGAAAAGCCGCACGGCACCTATAAGCACGCCTGCACAACGGCATCGGATGTTGCACATTCGCAACAGATTCAGCCACAATGACTCAATGCATGAGTTGACGGATTTGAAGACGTCCGTGTTTCTTGGGCCGTAGGCCTGGGCTTTTCAATGGTGGTGTTTCTTTTTTGCTTTTGCTTTTGCTGTCTTTGTTTGGCCCAAATCTGTCTATCCAAGAAGAGGTATGCAAAGAGATAGGTTCCCGGCTGCAACACGGAGAGAGCGAGAGACCATCTATGTCAGCTTGAAGGTTCACGACAGATCTAAAAAGAGGGCAAGCTCTGCTCCAACCACCACTTGGCGTGTGTCGGGCGCAACGATTCTGGAGCCGAAGGGAGCCAGAGGAGGTTTCGGAATGCCGCTCGCTCCCGCTGGTGGCCTGCCGGCTTCTTGCAGATCATGCAACGCCTGGTGGAGGCTTGGCATCAGGGCTTTCTATTATCTACCGATCAAGATGGACATGGCTGGACTCTGAGACTTCCAGTAAAAACTTACGCAGAACCGTTTGCAAACAGTGTCGGCCCCGATGTTGGACCGTAAGGACTTCAGTTTCGGATTGAAACTTAAAGCCCATTCCAACAGCTTTGGACACGAGGAGCGTTTCCAACGAAGAGTGCGCTAGTTGAACCTGCACGGCACGGCTGCATCCGGGTTGTAGTGATGACTAGTGACATAACAAATGCTAGGAAATAGGAAAGAGGCTGGTGGGCACAACACGAAAGAACAAGCAATGAGTGCTGCCGTAGGGCCGAGGCACTTCCACACGTCTGTATGCTACGCAAGGCCGTTCGCAAATCTTTGCGGACGTACTGGCCTGAAATTGTCGGACATCTCGTACTGCGGGTTCCTCCACAGATGGCAATTGGCACGGTTGTGCAAGGCATCAAGCTGTTTTGGGTTGGCTGAGGCTGACCGCTTCCACGGCCCACTGCCCTTGTCCATCTAAAGAACTGACGTCAGCACCTGCTCTTCCTTGCGCCTGTTTCATCCCGCGCTTTGGTGTTGACCCGTGACAGTTTTGCTGACTGCTTTAAGGGGGGCCGTATGCCCTCGAAGGTGACGAAAGGAACCTTCCTTAAAGGTGAACTGCGGGAGGGGGGGGGGCCCCTTCAGGCTTGATTGATATCAGAATGTTGGCTTCTGGTCCTGCTGTTCATGCTGAAAGACTCCCTCGAGTTAGCCTCGGCCTCACGAACCCGTTGCTGGCCAAGCAGCAAGAAGCACGAGCGGTGCAGCAGGCAGAGACATCTCGGCCTCGGTGTGCTGCTGTGAGCAGTGTATTCGGCGCTTTAGGGACTTTAGGGTAGGGATGAGAACGTTTGAGAGTTCAGGACGAAGCCCGGCACAACGTCTCCCATCCTTGAGCCCAAGAGGCTGTGCTTACACAGAACCTGAGATCCTGGTCCCCAGACGATCCTCGACCTGCCTGCACCCTCAGTGCCACAAAGCCGGGCTTCGGACTCGCTTGCACACAAATTGATGACCTGTCGCAGGAGGACTGTAGAGCCACATGGCAGGAATGTCTCCGTTTTTTCAGTTCAACGGATTGCCACGAGTAATATGCTTGTTCGGATGTTACAGGCTTTCTGGGGTGTGTTGTCACGAGCACTGAAAACTCATGATATGACTGTGATAATGACGAGGAGGAACGTGTCTGTCTCTTTGTTGGGAAGCTCGGCAATGCGGTGGGTGACCTCGCGCGGATCGTTGGGCAACGGCTCCAAGCAAAGCATGCACCTGTTGACGGATCGAGTCGATGGCCTACACTGATGCTCTTCAATACGAAAGGCCGAGGCCGAAGGGGAATCGCCGAGAGGGTACATAGGTGGGTGGAAACTGACCAAGCCAAAGACAGAACTGGGTACAACATGGTACAACCACACATCCCCTCATACCGTGGTCAACGTCGTCGAAGCCTATCAAAACACCCTCAAATCGTTGCGCACCTACTTGGACGATCAGACGGCATGGCAAAATGGGTGCAAAGTACAGGTATACCGGTATACCGTTACAAGAACTCCATACGTCGCAAATTCGAACACACAGAGGCTTCAAGTGCGAATTTTCGTACTAAACTCTACAAAGATCCTCTATGTACTCCCTTGACATAGTGGCTTTTCGAGGCCAGCACGCGCCCAGCTCCTGGCCACAGGAGCATCACCTAAATCGTAGGACTTCAAGCTTATTCACGCAGCATGCGGACAGTTCAAGCGACCTCTGCCTGTGCGATTTGCTTCTCTCTCTCTCTCTCTTGCTTGCTTGCTCTCTCTCTCTCTCTCTCGCTCTCGTGCCATCTGAAATTTGTCTGGTGGGCTGGAATTTCAGATAGGACTCAGAAACTCGGGCAAGCGAAGCCACGGCACCATGACGGCTTCGGCTCAAGTCTTGTTGCACTACCTAGACTCCAGCCAGCACGCCTTGGCATTCAACGGCCTAGCAGGCAGACGCCTAACCCCTCAACAAGGCCGGGGGCATGTACCAGAGGACCTCGGAACAGGGGCACTGTCGGATGTATAAAAAGTCGGCTAAGCATGCACTTGACGGCACTTGATAGGTGAATCGTTAACCTGCTCCTGAGATCTGATCCGAAGTCCCTCCCCCAAAGGCTGCAACCCTCGCGCCTAACACACCCTGTCCAACACACTACAACCCGACTTGACCCCTGAGTCCCTGGAAGTGTAGGTCCTCCTTTGCATGTTCACGGCCCGCCACTGCATAGCTGTACCTGAGTCAGCGTGTGCGAAGCTGAAGAGGGATTCGAGGCATGACTTGACCTGACAGTGTAGCAGATGTGTGGACTGAATCACTGGCCATGTTATTTCCTGAAGTAACAGTCAGACCAGGACCCAACGGAACCCAACGGAACCCAACTGCCTTAGGGGCACCATGTGTTCATGATCCTTGTTGGTAGGGCCTGAACTCTGCCGACAGAAAGGCATGTAATCGAAACCTCACGAACCTCCACCGGTCAAACCAAGAAGAATCGAGTTGCGCTGCCGACTTGCTGACCGGAGAGGTTTTGACAGCCTCCTGCAGGATCCGATCGATGGAGGGGTCGTCAAGGTCTCGAAAGACAAGCCCAGCTCTCCACAACAATCTTCTGATATGCACTCTAACTTCCGCCTGCTCCGTCTGCTTTGGGCATGCTGAGGATCCGAATCTCGATCTTAAAGTGGAGGGCTGGAGAACGGTACTGATCAAGAGTGAACAATCCTGGTAGCATCGAATTCGTCCGTTATACAGTGCAGTTCCCGGTCTCCCGCAACTGGATTTCCAGTTCCCTTTGAAGGTGCCGTTCGCTAGGCTAGTTTTGTTTCCACCAGCCTGGTATGCATATGCCGGGGACACCCAATGGAGGCTCCTCCAACTGTTTTGCCCCCCGAGTTTCTGACCTGCGTGTGAAGCCAAAACACAAAGGCCCGTCCTGGATCATCTCGTCGACGGCCTGGTCCACTGGTTCAGCTCGCTAACCCACACTGAAAGCTTTCGTATCATTCGTTCGCAACATTTCGAGGTCGATTGGTTTCTTGATCTTTCGGTGATAGTCGTGGCTGTGCATGAATACACCAAGAGCTTCCAAGCAAATGAGCATCTGCAAACCGCCAGGACAAAAGCCTTGCTGTGGCAGTGGTATCATATACTCTTGCCATGGGACAAAAGCGAGACGGGATTGGTAGTTGTTTTCCTTGCTAGAGCCTTAATGGACCGGAGGATGCCGTAGAATTAAATTACTTGGAGCATTGTCTGGCAACTTTCAAAAAGTCTGAACCCAAGATCAGCAACACCTGATGATCTGATGGTTGTCGGGCTTTCCGGGCATCGTTGAAGCAAAGACTCGATACGCCGTTGATGGGGTGCACACAGGAGTTTCATGGAGCCTGAATTGGCCTTCTTGCGGTCCAAGCTTGCACAAAGTGCACATCCCTCGGTGCGTGTATCCAGCACCGAGCCTTCTATGGACATTTATACACATATATGTATACATAGAATCACGATTCTAGCATCTATCCTACCAACAGCGCTGTCCTGGGCATCGGTATCATCGGGCTTGTTCAGAAAGCCCTTTTTCAACCTCGGCGTCACATGTCCACGAACGAATCACCAGCAAGGGACTTCATGACTCCACTCGAAGATGACGACGACACCCAAATATACTCGAACATTTTTCGCCTGTCTTCCTTTTGTAAGTGGTGCATGCACCGGCTGCACCGCAACCCCACCGGGCCCCAGGTTCTGCGGCCCAGCCACTTAGGTGAAGACTTGTTGACGTATTGTCAACTGTGTAGGCATTGCAAGCACGATGCGTGTATCAAACTTCACCCCGGCAAGGTGTTCAAGTCGCCGCCTGTCCGAAGATCACCTCACACAAATCCCACATGCCCTGCAGCAAGTGTCGCTGTTGCAGCCGACACAGCTACCACTACGTCGGAAGAATTTAGAGGGGCATCAATGATGCAAGAACCAAAAATCCATGAGAAACTCCGATGCTTCTGGGGATTTCTGGGGTCTGAGCCCAGCAAAGCCCGCAGACGATGGCTCCTGCAAAACTCCCGAAGTTGTTGGGCAGAAAGTTCTGCCTGCGCGAAAAAACCTCATTCGCCTTGCAGGTCAAAGGATTCTGAACAGGAAAGGCATGCGGAGTCTTGCGTCGAAGCGGCGGTCCTGCGCGGCCTGTGGAGCAGCTGCTAGAAGCTGCTCCTGTGCAGGTCTTCGACGCGAAAGCCTTGACAGTCACCGCCCCTGAAATGAAAACTGCATTCACTATATCTTCAATCCACCGGATGGCGATGACTGACTTGCATAAAGGGGTCCGAGCAGTATTTTTGCATACCCTAAATGGGTCCCTGAGCGTAGGGCAGAGAGGCTAGTTGCCCGCTTCCATCGCCAAGGTGTTATGCGCAATCTTAGTGGTTTGACGTTGGGTGGGCGCACTGGTCCACGTCGAGACCAAACTCAACTAACCCGTCTGCCCCTGGACACCAGTAAACGGTCTCAGCACGGTCACGGCAGAGGGCACCTCTAGAAGTGTGTGTTGGTTTTCCCCTGCCATATGTGGACGTCATTCGCTTCCAGGGGTTCCATGCGGCAACCACATGTCACCCATCCCTCACAGACTCACCCTGGTAGGTGGCACTCCACTCCCATCGAAAGCAATACGAGGCGCTGAAGGCGTGCTGCCCGGAATGATGTCGCAACCAAAAGCTTCGATTTTCTCTGAAAAGCTGGGAAAGGGCCAGCGACGACAGGACACAGAATATTGTGGACGTGCCTATTGGTGCTGATCGCACCCTTGAGAGTACCGGAACAGAAACACGCTGATACAGGATGTCCCACATGAACTTCTTGATACGATCCGTTTCGCGGTCTTTGGGCCCCTGGTCACGACTGAACAATTTTCACTCTCTGAAACTTTGATCCTGAATGAAGCTTCAATTGCTTGCCTCAGTAGACCCCAGAGTTTGCGGCGCCGGGGATGCCTGGCTGACAGGGCTTCTATACTAAGCCAGGAGGTCCTGAAGGTTGGAAAATCGAACAAAGCTGTTGGTTGGGCCACACAATCGGGGTCCACCAGAAAAAAATGTTGGAAGCAGCTTGGACAGCTTGCTACTGTAGTTCTTTCAACAAAGACAAGCAAACACAAACGCACTTCCTCTGGCTCTCGAGGACCCCTCGTGTCCAGCTATTGACTGGCTTTGCTGGGGTCTTCCCTGTTCGCCTCGCGATGGTCTCCTGTGAGTCCCGGCAGGCTCGGCTGGCCTCTTGCATGCATCCGGCACGAGGAATAGAAGAGCATAAATGGACAAGTAGAAGAGGGATTGGAATTTGGAATAGTACTGTTGCGAATCCAGTGTCCCAGTTGCCGGCCGGTTTGGGAAAGTGTCGCTTGGGAGATTCAGATCGACTCTATGAGCTTTGCAGTCCAGGTCCGAGTTGCCAAACCACTCGAACTCTGGCTGCGGTCCTTTGTTGGCCACATTTTGTTTGCTTCCCGACTTCCTCCTGCCTTCCGAATTTCCTGTCTCACAGGTACAGTACGCAGAAGCTTACTCGAACCGTACGGGGATTTCTCTGGGGCTATCCGAAGGAATTGGCATTGAGGCTCCCAAGCGCAAGAGCCTTGACCGGCTTCTCCCAGTGCCTGTGGCATCTGGGCTGGTGCCTGGCCGGCAGCGAAGCCATCCACAGGCAGACAATGCACAGTTGTTGAGCGCAGATTAAGTAGGCCGCTAGAAAAGACGGGATTTGCGAAGTTAGGTTGTCTCATGTCTTACTGATGGGGTCATCTTGCATGTACCTTCCGTATCTTCAAAGATCCCAGCTATCTGGACATATCTTGCAGAATGACTTCTGGTGCAGAAAAAACATGTTGGCTATTTTGAAAAAGGCCCATGGGAAGATAACAGTACGTGAGATGCACGGGAACAGAAGCGCACCAGTTTTTTAATAATGGATACCTTGAAGATTATTTGCAGAGGTATTTCGATTGCAAAAACGCAATTGTATGTTATCGAACAAACATGCCCCGAACAGCGCATTCGTGCAAAACTCAGATTGACGATTAAAGCACCCGAGGTTGGGTGTAGTGGGCGGGTATATCTATATATATATATATATAATATATATATATATATATATATATATGAATATGTATATGTACACTCACATACAATGGCGGTCGAGGTGCAGAGCTTGTACATTAATAAGATGACACATGCAACGTTTGCCTGGGCTTGAAGCATGTAAATAGCCACGACGGCAGGGTCACAGTAAGTATACAAATGCATAAACAATACAAATCATAATAACACCACGAATCTTATTCATAATGGTCATAAGAACCATAAGAAGTATGCCAATCACAACAATCGAAATAGTCGAACTGCTCCTGCCACTACTACCTCTGCTGGAGCCACAACTATTTCTATTGCTGCGGCTATTGCTACTGCTACTGCTGCTGCCACTGCTGCTACTGCTACGACGACTACCACTACCACAACAACATCAACCCCTACTACTGCTACGACTACCACTACTACTACTACTACCACCACCACAACTTCTACGACGAAGACTACGACGACGGCTACTGCTACAAGTACTAAATAAGCATGCTGCTACTATTACTACTACTACTGCTACTACTGCTACTACTACTACTACTACTGCTACTGCTACTGCTACTGCAACTACGACTACTACTGCTGCTGCTGCTACTACTACTACTACTACTACTTGTACAGTATGGTACGCCCTGGCGGCGTGTATTTTCGTACAAGCACTTTGATGTATGATGGAATATTAGTTATTAACATATAAATCTAAATACAAGGTTCAGAAGAATAGTTACTAATATATAATTCCAAATACAAGGTTTGATGGAGGAGATAAGATTAGGTATTATAAAACGTGTTGTAAGCTGGCCCGTTTTGCGTATTTTACGTTATTGTAGTACATGTAGTGGATTCAGAAATAGTGCCATAGGCCTGGCTCCGGGCTCAAAGGGCTGCACTCTAGAGTCACTGGACTGAACCGGAGAAGGGGGCAAAAAAAAAAACATTTTTTTTTTTTTTTTGTTTTTGCCCCCCCCCCTCCACCTCTTCACCTCTCCTCCTCCCTCTTTCTGGGACCCAGGCCCTTTGGCCTTATGGTAAAGGCTTTTTATTACAGCAGCACTACATTGCCATAGTGCGCACTATGTGCGCGTTGTATTTCCGCCGGAGCTTTCAGCTCTGCAACCTTTCTGTATACGAGGGATTTCGAACTATGCAACACGGGTTTGTTTATTCTTATAAACCGTGTTGTATCATAGTAAATAATGGAAGTAGATGTAAGACTCTGACTACTGTGTTATAGAAAATGGCCTGCAATGTGTCCGACTATGTATCTAGATGAGTCATACCTTCGAAAAAAAGGTACAGATGAATGGAAACAATTGCCAGCAATATTATATGTTTATGCCAATGCTTGTCTATATATAGCCACATATACTATATCATACTATATCTAAATCATGTTTGAATGAATTTGCACGATAATGACATGTATGTACTTTNTAGCCACATATACTATATCATACTATATCTAAATCATGTTTGAATGAATTTGCACGATAATGACATGTATGTACTTTGACAGTGATAGGCCTGCCACCGAATAGGCACAAACGAAGTCAACGAGGCCTTTGAGTTTAAGACTTAGCAGACCCCACCTCACATTGCAGAGTTTATGATGTTGAGCAAAACACTCGCTGTTTCTTGCTTCGTAAATAGTGGTTCGAAATGTAAAATGTAAGAAACGAGTCATGGACCCCCCAAAAGACTTTGACCCCTGATACTACATGATAGTGAAAACCCAGTCGTTCAGATAACTACAATCCAAGCTGTGGAGCTGATGGGGCATGATGGCTGTCATACTAAAAACTCTGGCAAGATATAATGGATGTCAACCTTCAACAAGAGGTTGCAAAAAACAGAACGAAAATATTAAAACTAGGGATGGCTGGCTCCCCAAGACCACAAACCTTGGCAAAAGCAATGCCATGAAAGGGAATAGTCCGGCAAAGAACGCTGGTTCCCCACAACCCCATTGCNATTAAAACTAGGGATGGCTGGCTCCCCAAGACCACAAACCTTGGCAAAAGCAATGCCATGAAAGGGAATAGTCCGGCAAAGAACGCTGGTTCCCCACAACCCCATTGCCTCGATGCGGAGTCTTTCTTACTTGTTCTAAGATGGGATATTGGACGTAAAACCCCATAGGTTCAGAATAAGTTGGGTGGCGAATTTCCAAATCCTCGAAGGGATGATCTGGTTCACCAACGACCGAACTCAAGCTACTGCGAAGAAGAATATTAGACAGTGGCAAAACTTCAACCGTAGCCCTGGCAATGAAAGAGATAGGTGGTTCGGAATACCGGGTCCCCAAGCCCATATCCCTAGTAGGAAAGATTGTTCGTATTTTTTAGTCAAGGGATTCGTGCCCAGAAAACCAGCACTAAGCACCAAACCCTACAACAGGTTGCGATTGAGGTAAGCTGTGTGGCCAGAACGTCATAGTCTTCAATGGCGTACGATTAAGGNGCACTAAGCACCAAACCCTACAACAGGTTGCGATTGAGGTAAGCTGTGTGGCCAGAACGTCATAGTCTTCAATGGCGTACGATTAAGGCGCATAGATGGGTGGCAGATTGTCAAAAGTAGGGATGGTTGGCCCCCCAAAACCATGAACTTTGACAAAAGCGATGCCAAAGAGAGAATAGGCTGGCGAAGAACACTTGTTGGCCAAAACCCATAGCCTTAACCGGAGTGAGCGGTGCGTATTCGTTGTTAAGTTTAATTGTTAACTGTTCGGACAAGAGACAATGGATGTA